>JZLH01S0008013.1:0-14742 GCA_001188425.1 Eucidaris tribuloides
CCTTGATGTGGGCGTTGGCTCGATAAGTGTTTCTCATTGGTTAAACGGTCGTGCATATCATTAACATATTCATTATATATCAAGGGATTTGACCTTTCGTTCTGCGCATGCTTCGCGCTTATCCATTTATTCTTTAACCTCTGTACATTGGACTTATGGCATACAGAGGAGCAGCTAACTAATGCATATGCAAATAGTTCGCTATTTGGAGGTTCAATTGTCAACGACAAAATGGCGGAGCTTTACCCCCCTGGTCTGGAGAGGCAGAGAACATTCCAAACCCAGGTGTGTCTTGTTGATTGCATGATGGTAACTGTTCTTTTTTTGTTTTGTTTTGTTATATCTTGTGCATGGCAAGCATAGCTGCTGTTTGTTGTTGTTATTTGCATAATGACATCTTTATTCATGCTCAGAGTCAGGGGAAAAAAAGTATACACATACCATAAGGCTTTCACTAATTTGTTTGTCTGTTTTCACGCTGCTTGCCAGGTTGATACGAAACTCAACTTTTAAATTACGATTTTATCATTTTTCCAGCCTGTTTGTCCAATTGACGACACCATTACAAAATAAATTGTACCACAATCCAAAACGCGAGTAATTTTGAATGCACAGTGACCCAAGTGTTTAGTGAAAGCCCCACTGAAAGGAATTTGATGGTGGATTTAAAAGTGTTCTGAATTATTCTTTCAAGCCAAATTACATGTAATATACATGTAGTTTTGGGCAGTCACGACAGATTTTATTATAATTTTGCTATGCTATTGTCACCCCAGACATTGGCAATTAACACCAAATCTACCAAAAGTTTATAATGAAATATGATTTTTTTTTAAGTATTCATTGAGCAGACATCTCTATTACATGTGTCTATTTAACCCTATTTGACCTCCCCCCCCCCCCTTCAGATCTCTGGGGCCTTTTGGTTTTTTTATGTTCTTTTTCAATGACTTTGGTCAGGGACCAAAGCTTTTGCAATCCATAAACAGCAAAAAATAATGCCATTTCAACAGCAAAAGTAAAAATATATCATACATTATGATTTTTTGGGCTTGAAAACACAATTTGTCTTATTTGTGTACACAAATAATCGTTTTTGAGTCATATTTTGGGGTTGACATGCATGTATAGAAAAGTTCGCGCAGCGTCGTACAGTAGTGTCCGATTTTCGCAGAAAATTTTGGTCTCAAAAAGATGCGGCAAGACTTGAAAGTAAAAAGTCAGTCAAGGGCAATGGGGTCAAAAATTTTTGCGCGGCCGCATAGTCCCAAAATTTGTAGGGGGGGGGGGTCAATTTGACCCCCCCCAGTTAACATAGAGTTAAGAAATAATGAGCTAGCAAATTTGTGGTCGATCCAAGAGATTTAACATGAAAGTGAACCACTGATAGAGCATTAATTCAATCAATTGAATCTTGAAACATAATTGTAAATGAATTTGCCATCATTTTAGTTCGGCAAAAATTCCAAATGGAGCCATCCCCCCCCCCCCCCAAAGAAAAAAAATAAAATTGTGTCAATTTGTCAAATCAGGTCATTAAATTTACAGATTATTCTTATAACTGTTATCAGTGTTTTTCTAACCCAGTTTCAAAATATGAAGCTCAGCCTCAAACAGTTACTGTCTATTTTGCGAGAAAGAAATTTTCACACAATATATGTCAGGTCATTTTTTTTTCTAACATATGACCAAAGCATGCTGAAAGCTGAGAAATCAATTCTTTAGAGTATGCTTCACTGAGTGCAGAATGCAGATTTGTATGCTGCTGGAATATCCAAGTTTTCCATTATACTATGACCCACTTGCTGTGCAAAAAGGCCTCTTTTAAGTCGTACCTTTGTGCATGCCTAAATTGCGGCGAAGATGTAATCATGCATTCCTCTCCACGTACCTTTGCCCTTTTCACTTGCAATAAATATAGACATCTCTCGTGATTTTTGTGTCTGCCTGTACAGTATGTGCATGTGTGTACGTGTGTGTGTATTTGGTATATAGTGTGTGTGTGTGTGTGTGTGTGTGTGTGTGTGTGTGTGTGTGTGTGTGTGTGTGTGTGTGTGTGTGTGTGTGTGTGTGTGTGTGTGCGTGTGTGTGTGTGTGTGTGTGTGTGTCTACATGTGTATGTGTGTAAACATGTGTATGTGTGTGTGTGTGTGTGTGTGTACATGTACACCTACACATACAAGTCAAATGTACCTTGAAACTCCCCTCAGCCCGTTTACCATTTGGCCATGCAACATATAATTGCAGGGCTCACATTTTACGTCCTAGAGGGCCATGTTTTGACGCAATAACATTTTCTGCTCAGAAGGATTTTGTTTTTCTTTTGACTGTGACAACATACAAATCTGTGGAGCATGTTATTAGAATACACTGCACCAAGAAAATGCCAAAGGCTACCATGTACCATGACCTCCATTTGAATGAAGACGTCTTGGTAGATAATTTTTTATTGAAATATTTTTGGGCCCACCTCCTTTACTTGTTTATAATGCATATTTCTAATTTTTTAGGGGGTAGAGGAGAGGGGGTAATTTTGTGATGTTAACTACAAGTACATCATTTTTATTTTTCAATTTTTTTTTTGCAGGTAGATCTTTCTTATTTTGAAAGGTGGTCATGTTCATCACTAAGCAAGTTTGCAAGCTCAATATCAACAGGTTCATAAAATTTTAAAATGTGAAAAAAGAAACATATTGGTTTTGGTAGGGGATACTTTTTATGTTTTTAACAGCAAAGGTGGGTACTCATAGATTTTTACTCTTTTAAAGCACTAAATGATTGTTTTGAAATACATTTTTGCGGGGCTCAATTTTCAAACCTTATCAAAGACAGATAGAGCATGAAGGATTATGTAGCTCAGATTCTATAAACTGGGAACTTCAAATTTGTTGAATTATGCCTGCCCATCACAAGGTTTATTTTTAGAAGGTTTGAATCTTTACTTCCGCATTCAAATTGGCAACATATATATTTTTTTTATTTCTTTTAATGGCACTTCTAAAAGAGGTGTAATGCATTACATATAAAAACAAAAACAGTTTCATATAATTTTTTGGTCAAACATTCGTATGAGAAATAGTGGATTTTCAATCATTAAAAGCATTGCCAATTTGAAGATTTCTTGATCATTTTTCATTTGAGAAAATCCTGTGATCGACTCGTATATTCGACTGTGATAAATGTAGGCTCAAATTGAAGGAGAAATGTTCCTTTTTCTTTTGAGCTGTTTTCCTGTATTTTCTTCTCCTAATTAATGAGTTATGATAAGAAATGTCGTAAATCCCACAAAATGTGGGATTGGTGTGAGGATGAAAATATGGGATAACTTATCTCACCTTTAACCGCACGCCCTTCGCTCCCGTCGAATCGGCCCTCTCGCTACCCGCAAGGTCGACTAGACTGACCTTGCTGACCTTCTCTGTACACATGTTCGTTTCGACGTCGTGCCGTTTCTGCGTGAATACTATTGTGAAGACTGCGTGCGATCTACTACTCGTCTCATTCATGTTAGTGGAAGCTACGGTTCTGTTTTCGAGAATAATTGAAATGTGAGAATAATGAAAATAAAGTAAGTTTTTTTTTTGTTACTCATATACTGTACACAACATATTTCACACATACATTTACACAAGTTTTCCTTCAAGGCGAGGAATTCACGAGAGTTGATTTTCATGCTTTCATTGCATTTGTGTTCACTCTGAACAGGTACATCTACAGTGTATATCAGGAAGTGAAAATTTTGTATTTGTCCAGTCGCGAAATTCACAAAAATAAAACCATGTGCAGTGAAATATTCAGCATAAACAGCAATCAGTACAAATAAGCAACTATGTAATGTTCTATATGAGCAGTACTAGGTTGATTTGTACATAAAAATGTTAATTTTTTTTCATTTTCTCTGAAAAAAAAATGAAAAAAATTCCCTCATTTCAGTACTCCATATTGTTTCTACATAAAGTAATGGTTTTCAGGCTGAAAGATAGAATGAACTACACATTTAGTGATATTTTGCATACAAATCATATTGAAGGATGCTTTACAGTGAATTTCACATCATTGTCAATTTTGCAATGACCTTAACACTTTGGGTACTGGGCTAAAAATCTACAGTGTATATGTGTTAACCAGAGACTGGATACTTGTGTACTTATACGTATAACCTTTCAAAAATGTACAATTTCTTGTAAAATCCCAAATGCTACAAAGACAAAACATTTTTACTCATTAAATTGGTTTAATGTGTCTTCATTTTATGAGAAATTTCATTGGTAGGAATATCAGTGATGTTTATCATTCAATTTAAAAAACATGGTATTGGTTGTCTTCTCAGCAAACCGGTGCGCCGATAGTACCTCATTGAGGTTATCCGTGGGCGAACTGGTGCGCCATTAGCACTCAAAGGGTTAAGGCTTTTTCAAATATTCACATCTTTATTCTTAGATTTACAGATTTTCTCCAAATTCTCACTGATGTGTGTAAACATTTTCTGCTTCTGATCAACGCAATTCGCTATGACCCCAGAAAATCCCTTTAAGCCTACAGCAACCAGGCCTCATAAAGTGAGTAGCAAGGCTCGTAACAGTTCAGGAAATCTGTAGCCACTGTGGGTAATCCCATTTAGGATAATCAGATTTCTCTCAGCAGCCAGCTGATCCTAAAGTCCTTGTAAATATCACACCAAGAGTCAACTGTATTATTGGTATTAACCCATTGGAGACGATTGGATTTTGCTATAAACATGCATTTTCCATAGACCCCAGCATGAGATAACTCATACTTAGTCTCAAACGGGTTAAAGTTTAACTCATCCAGAATCTGCTTGAGATATTTGATGCAAACCATGTGAATATGCTGGTTGCCTATAATATGTATGATAGTATTTAGCCACACATTTTCAAAGTACTACTTGCTCAATCTTAACAATAAAAAGAAAAACTTTAATCAAACTATGACTCACCTTACCTACACTTACATGTAGATAGATGAAGCTTTGATATTTATCAAAAATGAAATCGATGCAATTAAGGATAGTTTCAGGGTCCATACATCTTCTTATAGAGTTTAACCCATTGAAGACTACACATGAGATATCTCATCCGACAGGTTAATGGGGAATGCGTGTTAAAGCAAAATTAAACTGTTTTCAACTGAAACAAACTGTGGCATTCATGCTAACTGTGGTGTGTTGATAAGTCATTTGATATATAACTTATTGATAAATATCTTTTCATTTTTAACTACAACATCAAAAACATGGTTAGTTACGTTACGGTTAGTTACATTACATTTTGTCCATCCACACAAATTTGCGTTTATTCATGTCTTTTTCAGATTTAGTATGCATATGTGGGGCTTTATTACTTTCAAAACAATGAGAAGATGCTGTTGGCATGGAAAAAAATGAAGAATGAATGATAATTTTTCATAAAACTAACATTTAGTCACACTAGTCCCACATATGTGGTATTTCATGTATGGTTCTGATTCTCCTAGCGGGTGCTGTTAAAGACATAAAATTTCGAGTAGAAATGATGTCCCACATTGTTTCTTCATGATTGACACCCATTTAAATCATTGAAATGTAATATGATAGAGCAATTTATATGATTTCTGATTTGTCCAATAATTCATGGATTTGCCCATTATGCAACTTCATACTAACTTTATAAATTTTAATAATCTATCATTTATTTAGTCATTCTGGGTGGGTGGAGTTGTGACTTTAGACAGTGGCCAAAATTGCCTATCAGGTAGTCAAAGGTTACCTTGCTTTGTTGCCCTCATCCATGAGGTCAGATATATCATTGTACGAGGTCACTGCTAACTTGGACAGATCTTCTACGTAGGGACCGAGGAGGGGGTGTTCTCTGACCCGGAGGTTCTTCTGATTCTTGGGGTTGAGGAGATCGCGAACTCTCTCACAGTAGATCTCCATGTAGCTCACCTCCACTGAGTACTGCATATTGGGGTCCGAGTTAAGGTTGATGCGATCGAATAATTCTTGACATAGCTGGAAGGAAGAGAAGAACACTAATCATTCAATTCTGTTGACTGTAAATTAATACTTTCATGAATCTGTCAGCTTGCTGGGATAAGTTCATATTTACTTGATTATCTATTTATCTATTTATTTTCATTGATTTTATTTATATAGTTATTCAATTATTTACTTTACACACTTTTTATTCATCTTTTCATCTATTTAATTTCCAAGAAATGCATATTACATAACACAATATAAATATAATAAACAACAAAAAAATCATGCATACCAATATTCTGGTTGGTTTTGTGGAAATTTTACTGATTCAGCATGAAAAAGCATCGCATTCATCCAGTATTCAATGAAACAAACTCTTCAAAAGGTTTACTACAATATCTTAAAATACTCTTGTCTTTTGAAGGCTGAGTTAATATGTTCAGGCTGATGTTATATGCAATTGTCTCAGACAGCCAATAAAATGTGCAAACACCACAAGCTTATACTCGATATTGAATTTTTCTTCTTAAAAACCCCCCCAAATTCCACAAAATTAAATTGTAATAATAGTAAAGATGCCGACATTTCAGCAAACATTTCTTAAATAAATGCAATGACCTTTGACCTTTGTATAACAATATGAAAGCTGGAAGTAAGTTACACACAAACTAGTTAAAACAATAAGAACACTCACCTGTGGTATAATACCCTGTTGAGAAGGTTCCTGTTTGCCCATCATGGTATATGATTTCCCTGCCCCCGTTTGACCGTATGCAAAAATGCATACATTGTAGCTGCAGGAAAAAAGACGAAGAAGTAAAAAACATGAAAGTAAAAATAAACTTTTCAAAAACATCAAAATGGAGTTGTTTTTTTATATTTCATTCAATCCTATAATCAATAAATTTTCTTTCTTTCTTTTTTCCCTTCTTTCTATTTCTTTATTCCTTTCTTTATTTCATTTCTACTTTCTGTTTCTGTCCTTTTTAAATGCACCAGAGGTGCTTTAAATGATATCCATATTACATGTGTACCTCGTAAAAAAAAGAAGTTATGATATGGATGTTATGTGTACAAATTGCACTGTTACATTTGCCATGTCATGTGATAAATTGTGTTTTTGTTTCTGTGTTTGTTAATCATGAGGTTTGTGACCCTTTTTTTTCCTAATATGGTCATCCTGTACCCTTGCCAATCAATTCAGTACATGTACACTATGTAAACTGGTGAGAGTATTCTTTTATTGTAATAACTATCTGTCTGGACTGAATAAATGTTTCTTATGCTTCCATTTTAAATTAAAAACCCTGCAGAATTCATAACCTCAGTTACCTGTAATATCAGGGAGAGATTTTTAGTTTTAAAAGAGGATAAAGAAATGGAGAAGAAAAAGAAGGAACATGAGGAGGAGGAGAAGAAGAAGAAGCAGAAGAAGAAGAAGAAGAAGAAGAAGAAGAAGAAGAAGAAGGTGAAGAAAAAGAAGACGAAGAAGAAGAGGAAGGAGAGAAAAAAAAGGAAGAAGAGAGAAAAAAAAGAAAAAAGAAGAAGAAGGAGAAGACAAAGACTACGACTAAGAAGAAGAAGTAGAATAATAAGAGGATGAGGATGCAACAGGTCATCTTAAGTGTCATAATTGACAAGTGTCATTCATCCATTCCTCAGCATTATCAATTCACTGACCCAGCAATCGGCCATCTTCCTTCTCCTCATTCATCATCCACTCAACGCCAAGTCACTGATCTTTCATTTAATTCTTCCCTCGTTATTAGGAGATGAGGAAGAAGATTAAGAAGACAAAGATGAAGAAGATGAAGAAGACAAAATGAGAAGGAGAAGAAGAAGACAAAGAAGACAAAGAAGTAGTAGAAGAAGAAAAAGAAAAAGAAAACGAAAAAGAAGAAGAAGAAGAAGAAAAGGAGGAGGAGAACAAGAAGAAGAAGTAAAGGAGGAGGAGGAGAAGAAGAAGAAGAAGAGGAAAAAGTAGGAGGAGGAGGAGAAGATGACGACTAAGAAAGAGAAGAAGTAGAATAATAAGAAGATGAGGATGCAACAGGTCATCTTAAGTGTCATAATTGGCAAGTGTCCTTTATCCATTCCTCAGCATTATCAATTCACTGACCCAACAACCGGCCATCTTACTTCTTGTCATTCATCATCCACTCAACTCCAAGTCACGGATCTTTCATTTAATTCTTCCCTCGTTATTACCGGCCCGAATCTGTGTCTGCATCCCATTTCCCGCCATTATCCTACCAAATGAGGAACGCTAACATGACTGTGTATACAAGTGGAACCATACGGATGAGTCACGATAGTCGGCTTAATATCGCCGAGTCGTACCTCATCTGAGGTTTGTAAATATTTAGGCGATGATCTATGGCCAAATTGCTCCTCTTTTCTGAGTCACACTGCATCTTGCACAAGATAAATCAAGTGTTTTTCTCTTTTCTTGGAAAGAGGCAAGGCTATGATGACTCCTTCATCACTCCCACCCACACATCTTCCTATTCCTGATGAGCCGTGATGCAGAAACTTTTTAACCATTGGAGACGATTTGATTTCAATTTAACACATGTTTTCCATACACCCCAGCCCAAGATATCTCGTTCTTAGTCTCCAACAGGTTATAAGTGACACTGGAGTAAAAGTAAATGTACATCTACTTTCCATAATTCTAGAGTCCCCTGTTGGCACTTATTGGAGTAAGAGCTAGTAATTAAGATTCACATGACAAATTTACAACTGCCCTGTTTCACTCCTTCGTGCAATTCACAATTTATGGGAAAGTGCACATTTTTTCTTGCATTCTATAATTACAAGTGAATTACGTTGTTGCTTGAAATTGCTTTTGATATATTCTATTTATTGCTGACTGTGGATATTATTGTGCCTACACTATAGACCTCCATTTGTATTGATTATGGTTTGATGAATACCTTGCAGTGGCCTAGTTGTATTCTTATTTTTGACAACACATGAAATGTAAATGTAACAGATGCATAATAGTCCACAATCCAAAGAATTGTTGAAGGCCTACCCATGATCTCATCCACTTTAATTACTAAATTTCTGTGGAGATCTGTAATTCACAGCAATTTTTTATTTTTTTAATTTACTTTATTTATTTATGTATTTATGTATTTATTTTTTGGTTTATGTACAGCATGGCATCTCTAGCATGGCATCTCTGGCATAAATTGTTATTGGCCAAGTTTGGCTCATATGTGACTTAAGTCACATGCTCATGAATGTCACATGTCTTTGTCCCAGAAATGAAACAAAATAAATTTGAAACATTTTGTTTCTGTATATTACAGTGATTGCGGACCTTTCATTTTTAGTGGCTCACATGTGAATGCAGTCACATGATCATGTCACATGACCTTCAGTGCCAAGAATGCAACTAACGAGATAAGTGGGATATTGGCCATGCAAAGAGACAGGTGTCATCTGTACTGCATGATTGCAGTTTGATGTTGATGGACTGTTGTCTTAAATGGAGTTGTACTGTGTATCCACAGCAGCTGGCCAAAATTAACATGTTTCATTCAGGGAGATTTGAAATAGTGAGCAGGAGAATTTTAAGTTAAGAAAAAATTTGAGTTCTTACCAACCAATCAGATCGCACATGCACCGGTGTGGAGCTAACCATGCGTGACAGATGCATGTTTTATCCCGGGATAAAACTTACAAAGATGTAAAATAAACACACAAATTAACTAATTTATAGGGCATTGCTGAGGGTGAGTATCACACAGTACCCCTTTATTTAGGCTGTCTTTATCACCATGTACCATAATTCTCACAATACACATAATGTCATTTTTTTCTTAACTTATGCCTATTAGTTGCTGGCTCCTTCTCCCTTTAAATGCACATGTGCCTCTACAGTGTTCGTACATGTACCATAATATTGGAAATATTTCATTAACCAGTAGGATATTCAAATTGTTTGCCAGGGTGTGGTAAGATCAATGAAATTTTAGGCAAACTCATGCTTGAATAATTGAGAATTGCAGCAGACTCTGTTCTGTATCTGCAATGTGTCCTACTGAAAGGTGAAGTCCTTTAACTTATTGTCACCTGAAAACGTGTTGCCGGAATAGCTACATACATTCAAATGTCACACAATGTACTTGATGAATTACAGGTATGATGCCTCTTTGGCCTAAGCTCATATGATCTGCTTATGAACATAACCTTTACATGAGTATGATTGTAGTCTAACTGTTCTACAGACTACAGTGTCCTTCAGTGTCATTGGAAAATACTGAACACCTGATATGTGACATTATTCTGGAGTGTAAAACATTAATCAGCAGTGGAAGTATATACATGTAACATGGCTGGAGCCAAATATTATGCAAGATCAATATGCCAAAAGATAAAAACACATTTACACACATTTTGTGTAGATCAAACTCTGTGCACTTTTCAGAGTACCACAACATGATATTAAAATGACTGAGGTTTTTCTATAATTTGCTTGTTTTTTGTTGTTTTGTTTTTGTTTTGTGTTAACTTTGGGCAGGCCAGGGTAATTAATTACTTAAGATGCCATTTTCATTTCAATAGTGTAACATAGTTATCACATATAAATCAGAATATGTAGCAAGTTTTGTGAAATTCATGGATTTGGAAACAAAAGAGGCCCATAATGTAGTTGCTGTATGAAAATATGGATCATAATTTTGAAAAATACAAGTGCACCATGTTATTGTTAAAGTGTAAACACACTCCAACTCCCATAATATTTTCAATTTACAAGCCTTCACAGGTCTGTGACATACATCTGCATTTTCCTCACTCCCTACGGGACAATTTAATTTAAAACTACAAGGAGGTATTAAGTCTGCAGGCCATGCCCGTTACTCTCAAACTTATTTGCAGACAGCGCTCTGAAAATTTGTTCATCAAATTAAACTGACGTTTCGTATGTCTACTCATATCGAGTCCCCGGCTTGTAAAATCAGGGGAGAAACGGATCTAAATTTAGCGAAAGAGGCGACAGTTTCACTTGAAGCATTGGTGGTTCTACGCCGCGGCTTTGCCACCACGTCGCCTCTCAGTCAATGCTCCTCTTGATGCATAGGATAATAATCAGGGCTGCCACTCAAAATTTTAATTTCCCCCTATGCCGCATGCATATTTTCCCCTATGGACACCACTTTTCCCCTACGCCTCGATAACCAAATTTTCGCCTACAAACCAATGTTTGACCCTACAAAAATCCACTTTTCACCTACATAACTAAGATTTCCTCTACAAAATAACCTGTAAATTTGAGAGATTTATTTTAATTGGGAAAGTTGACGTTGTAATAACCTCGATACTATGGCATGCACGTGCTACGGTTCTTGTAATTATACAATATAGTGACCAACTTGGACAATGGATTTACCCAAATAATGTCTACAGATGAATATATATGGGACTTCTTTGAAAATCTTTGAGGATTTAAGAATATTTTTTGAAATTGTCAAAACCCCCTATAAATCATCAAAACCCATCAAAGCCCCCTACGACACATCATTTTCCCCACGTAGGTATCCCCGACTGCCTACAGTTGGCTGAAATCCCCTACGGTAGGGGGTTTCCCCTACGAGTGGCAACCTTGATGATAATTGCTAGCGATCACAAAGGCGTAGCAATGAGAGCGATGATCGCTGTTCATTGGCACTCGCTTAGCAACGGTCACCTAAAATGACCTTTAGCTGCAGGAATGCACAAATAACGAGATAACTAGAGTGACCACACTCCTAAAATGAGCGGAGTTTAGCGTATAATTGTCGCGAGGCACACCGCCTGACGGACGACTAATGACCAGAAATCCGTCATCGCTACGGTAACCTCAGCCACGATGCGGAGTTGACCCTTTGACCCTTCTATCTGTTTACTCCGGTGTGCTAGGGATGATACCCAAATCTGGAGAATTTTGATGAACATCGGAGACATTGTATTGCATTTGTACTGGCACTGAAAATAATTTAAACCCTTGAAAGTGTGAAATGCAAGATTCACACACATGTTTTGAAATCAATCAGTGCTGTTAGAATGTATGTATGTACAGTAAATGTACAGAATGTGCAAGCAGCCATTTAAAATAATGAAATGCCAAGTGTACATGTATATGGTGCACTGCAATCCTCTCTCAAATATGGAATATTGGAAATTTGCTGAATGTACTACAGCTGTCCGAAAGTGGTAATTTTTGCACAAATTTCATCTTGTCCAGAATAAGGCAAATTTGCATGCTACATGTATTTCTGTGGAACCACTGCAAATTGTGCATTGCACATGGTGCTTGGGATTTGATGCTTTTAACTTGTAAGCAGAAAATCAAAACAACCTGTTGTTATGCAACCCTTTTATAACCCTGTTATGCATCCCTTTTATAACCCTATTATGCATCCCTTTCATTACCCTATTATGCATCCCTGTTTTGCCCTTTAACTTTGAGTGGAATCTTCCAACATTATATTAGCCTGTGCAGAAATAAGGGCTATTCCATTCACCTGTTGAGGGGTGAGGAAAACACAGTGGTGTGTTCATATCTTCACCTGATTGCTATACTCGGTATAATTTAAGGATATGTCTGGATTAGTAAATGGTACATGTACATGTACTCCCTTTAATTAAGTCTGTAATATTGTGGGCCCCAATTCAACAAATACAATTACAATCTCACATTGTGTCTATCCACACATCCCATACAGCAAAGAACATTAAAGTCCTCAATCTGGAATAAAGCGTAATTATGTAAATCTTTGTTACAAAGCGGTTGTCCGGAAATGTATGTGTTGTATACTACATGTAGTACATGTACATCTATCTAGCATAGTGCACAGTACATGGTACAGGTGCAGATACTGTACATGCATGATACATTGAAATGTTCATGTACAGGTACAATGCACATCTGTACATGCAATGTGTAGTTTTTGTACTTGTACTGCACACACAGTATTACACATTGCAAGTGTTAAGTGAGCCCTAGCTACATGTGCAATATAAAATATTTAGGTACATGTAGTACAGTTAGGCTTTAATTTGAAACAAAGATAGATTGCCTTATTTTTGGTGCCATTTTTGATAAATGGAAAGCATGATGAGAACAAAAATAATTGATCTTTGTGGCAAAAACATGTATCAGCCAAAAGCCACAACATATTGTTTTTTTTTTATTCAAATAGAAACTGAGCTTCTTGAAAACATCTTTTATTTCAGATCTTTTTCCTTCTTTCAATGGTTCTCGCATCTGTGCATCTTTTTGAGACTGGAGCTTGCAAGGTGTTTGTATTGAATATGGTCTATAAATACTGCAAATCTATTCAAACTCAGTAAATATGCAACACTTTTAGACTGTGAATTATCTATAGCTGTATTATCCATTACATAAAGTGTGATTAATATTTTATATGAATAATATCAAATTATAGTGTGTGTGTGTGTGTGTGTGTTTGTGTGTGTGTTGTGTGTTGTGTGTGTGTGTGCGTGTGTGTGTGTGAGCTAGTTTGTTGTGTCAAAAGATAACCAGTTTAGTGGTATATGTGGTGTCGTGTGAGACGTCGCAAATTAGTCTTTGCATGATTTGCTATGTCGACAACTAACACAGTATTCTTCATGTACATACCGTACATGTATTCAATTCGTAAAACGATCAATCGTGCCTAAAATATAAATCATTAGAAATGCAATAAAACTATGTTATCCTTCTTATTATTATTATTCATTTATTTTACATTATATTTTTCACTTTACAGTCCTTATTCAATCAACTCATTTATTTTTTATGGCAGGGAGGGGGGGGGGGGGGGCGGGGGGGGGCCCGTGCCAATAAATTGATACGTTCTTGACTGATTCCAGGAGCAAGTACTGCTGCGGCCATTTTGTTATACTCAGGACCTGTGCAGATTGAAAAGAAAAAATTGATAGTAATTGAAATATGCCTACACATAAATAGTTGTCTTTTTTAAGCAGTATATGTAAGATGATACTAGTACCACTTGTGATTGTCAAAAAACTTTTGTACATTCACGAGGTGAACTATCAGTGCACTGTAGATGCTTTATTTTTGAGAGTGCACAAATGCCAAGCAATCTTGGCAGAAAAATTGCAAAACAATCAAACAAAAAAAATGTAAATGAGCAACCTACTTGCCTAGACATGTACAAATATCGTGTAAGTTACTGATGTTAATTTGTTTTTGCACAATACGTTTGTAAGTATGTCAGCATTGTCATATGTAGAAAGGGAAAGCAACAATCTCCCTATTGTCTACCAAGAACAACGCTACCATATTTGTGATATATTTAGAATGGTTCATTTTCCTCAGTATTTGTAAACTAAATGTATTGTGACATGTTAGTCTCAATGTAATGTTTTTTGCTTTTTTTTTTCCACTGAACTATGAATTGTATTCTCATTTTAATTTGTTTTGCCCTGATCGGAGGTCCGAGAGGATTCTACTGGAAGTTTGTTGAACCATGGATGGATTTGACCAGAACGTGAATGTCAAGTAAAGTCAAGTTAATTATTTCATAACAAAATACAGAACAGATACTTCAAATGTAATACATAAAAATGGACAACGCCGGGGGTGTTTCATAAACATGTTGCGTAAGTTACAAACAACTTTACGAATTGACTGGTGAATGCTTTCTAGGGTGCTAATCAGTATTCATGGCATTTACATGTAGCACAAGAAGGTAATCACGCATCTGCGTTAAAGTCGTTCATAATCTTACGAACAGCTTCATGAA
>JZLH01S0008013.1:21033-35831 GCA_001188425.1 Eucidaris tribuloides
AATTCACGAAGTGGCACAAACCTCCAAAATTAAAAACAAAAAGTGCGTCCAAAGTCAAATTTGAGTTATTTTCAGTTTTGTCATTCTCTGGCCATGGTCTTTCATTTCACAAAATTTGAGAACAATCTCTCTCTAATAAGAGATAATTAAAGTGTAAACTAAAACAGCTACGAGCCTGAAAATCTACAGTAAAAAAATCCACGAACCGGCACAAGCACGCGTGCGCCGTAACGTGCCATTCATTTCTGTACATAAAACTCAACGGCGCGCACGCTTGTGCCGGTTCATGTGTGCAAAATCGTACTTGCTTTCTACACGAAGTGCCACTTCGTGGATTCTTCCTATGCTGAAGCAACATTTTCTACAAAACGACACCTGCGTTTGAAGCTTTACTGTGTTAAAATTTGAACTTAGTAAAATTCGACATGTAAGGCGAGAGTAGATACTTGGCTTTTTATCTGTGCTTGAATCATTCAGCTTGACTTCATAACAAATGGCAATGAGCAGTTGAAAGACTGATAAAAATCTTTAATCGCAATTTACTCGAAAAGTGATTTCGCGCATTTTCGGTCGCGTGTGCCACTTTGTGAATTCAGCGACGATATAATTCTTCAAACTTTGGTCCAGGTGACAGAGGGGTATGACATTGATTTTTATTGGTAATTTGGTATGTGCATTCCAAATCATGGTCAACTATTTCGACATGAGAGTTTTAGTTCAGGTGGTTGTTATAGTAGACAAGGAGTTTGACATTTGCATTGTACTACTAAGAGACTCATCTCTCAACGAGACTCCCTCCCCCTCCCCCCCCCCCCTTGCCTTCAACTACCTGGAAGATCATCATCAAGATAAGGAACTTTTGACATTTTATGTGTTGTACTCATTCCTTTTTTTCCTCTTTTGAATTGCATGAAACTTCTCAAATTCATATTGGATAACCTAGTACACTGAGAGCTGTGCACAGCAGATTGTTTACATTCGAAAAACTTCTGTCTCTATACTTAGAACCTAACCAACAGGTTCGCAAATAGCAGCAATTCCATGCTCATCACAAAATATTCACTGGCCGTTCCCAACTCTTTCCTAGTCCTTAAACGAACCGAACGAGTCTGATGTTTCTCTCTTAAATCACGTCTGACAGGTGTTCTCCCTTGTGTCTATCTGCAACATATTCCACCAACACTACCTAATTTCAAGCAATCTAAGGTATCTCATTATTTATTCCTTTCTCTCGGTCTGTATTTCCCCAGGGTTAAACAAATTCCCAGGTACCGCTAACAAGCATTCTATTCTCAGCACCTGGCTGCTTATAATTTCTGTCTGATGACTTGTTACTAAATATTGTGGTGTTCAGCAAAGCAGTTGAAATGCACATTTATCTGCACTCACCACAGTATATGATATGTGTACATGAGACTGGATACAGTCTTGCTCTAAATTTGCTGTAAAGTTGTGAAATATACGAGTCATGTATGCATATGTCTCAATGTCAGTGCATGTAAATTGCTAAGTGTTACAGGAATAAGGGAACATGTGGAACACAATGTTTCAAGCCCCCCCCCCCCCAAAAAAAAAATCCTCTAAAGAAGCACAAAGACATTTCCAAAATAACAAAAACAACTTGGTAAAACAAAAAGTAAAATAAATACAGTGGTTTGCAAGTTTATGAGTGAATGCATTTGAATACGTCTGGGTAAGATATTAACATACTTTGGAACACATGCATCTTTTCCACATCACTGTCGGTAAATTGTATGTGTTTCTGGTGTCCTTCTACATGTACTAAGCACTGACAACATGTTGTACATGAAAATGTAAAACCTGGTCAACGGATTACAAGAACATTGAATAATATAACAACATAAAGTTGGCCTGTTTTAACTCTTTATTTGCTTCATTCACTGATTTTTACAGTAATATACATGTAAGTCTAATCAGTTATATATTAACCTGTTCGATATGATTTCATTTCAATATAACATGCACCCTCCATATACTTCAAGCCAGGATATCTTGTATTTAGCCCCTAACAAGTTAATATGCCATTATAGAACAGTGGGTACAACTGTCTCCCCCCTCCCCCAGCTAACAATTACACAACATGGGATTATTCATACGGGTAAAAAGGACCTTCCCGTATTTCTGCATTTTCTACAAAATATAACTCTTAGTAAATTATTGTGGCACAGCAGGGTGTTAAACTTGGTGCATAAAGAGTTAAGGGTCCTCCCATAATTCCTTTTACATATTCTATCACGTTTAGTTTAACAGGAAAAGTTTTATTACCATCACACTTTCCAGAATGAAATTAAAAAACACCCCAAAGGCTAGACTGCTGCATGAATCGATTAAGACATAACATGCACACAGTAATGTACATATACACGCAACATGGACGCCTAGCCATGCTGCGTTAATTATTTCATGTTGCATAAAATTTTGATTAGTTTTGCATACACCTTTAATATACCAGACAAGGGATTACTTTAAGCATCAAACCACCCACGACATCACAACAACTGCGGCTTTTGTTTTGGTCTTACAAGAAACTGATAAAGTCATTTTCAGGTCGTTTTCAGGTCTGGCAACATCACCATCCATAATGTTGTTTTCATATGCGTTTCAAGCGTTATGTGCCTGTCGCATGCTTAATTCCTCTTAATGAAGTTTGCTTATGAGGTTAATTATCAGGGCTGAAATGTTTATTTTATTTGAAAAAGACCACTTTACTAATTATTCAAATTTATGCATATCATTTGAACAAAGGTTGTCCCTAACAACCTGAGAGCTTGTCCACCATACATGTAGCAACAACTAATGTTTGCAAGTTGGAATTAAGTTTTGAAATGTATTTATTATAAATAGGTCTATGGAATAGCTCGTTACTAGGCCTCCAGAGAAGAAAAATCCATAAATTTGAATACATTTAGTACACTTGTCTATTGACTAAAAACCATTGCTATTTGTTTATCATCTAATTGAATTTATGACACTCACATTTAAGTAGTGAATAGGGGTGAAGATGCATTGCACACTGCTTGACAATACTAGCTTCACAAGTGAAAACTGTGTTAAATTGTCAAACTCCAGTGAAAGCTAAATCTGGTTGCATCTCCCTTATTTTTACATCATTGTAAAGACCTGTATTTGACTTTCTTTCTATCACATTTGTTTTGCTATTTATGTTTTATACTAGTCAGGATCCAGCAAAATATCAGAAGATGCAAAATATGACCATGGATTTCTGCAATCCTGGTATGTGATTGGCGGACTCCACACCAGTGGTGGGTAATTCAAAACAAGACCACCCGCTGTGATGACCTTTATGTAAACCTCGTGCCCATTGCATGTAGTGAAGGCATGTTTTGTATTCTCTCTGGCCAATCGCAGTTAACTAGGAAACCACAGCATCCAATGAAATGCTCTCTAATATTTTACAGAGTGGCATTTATGTACTCATGTTGTACTTTGCTGGATCCTGACCGGTATAAAACATGAATAGCAAAACAAATAGCATACAAAGAAAGATGAATTGTTGCTCTTTACAGTGATGTAAAAATTAGTGAGATGCAAGAATACTTAACTAGACATTTAACTGTTCAAAATTTCATTAAAATTTCAATTTTAACATCGAATTTGAACCTTCATTTACACATTTGAAAACAATACAAATGTCAAATTCAAAGATATTGCTGAAAAGCTTGAAATATCTCCTTTACAGTGATGTATCACACTAAACTATTAAAATTGATTTTCTAAGTTTATTTGGAGTTTCAAAATGATATGTCCCAGTTCATTATATATGCACAGCGCGTTCACCCATGAATACGCCCTGCACAAAAGGAAGGGATTTTTGATGCACTGCCGACTGACTGATCTGCTTTCGACAAATATTCATTTTGTAATGTTGCTTGATTTTCCATATATTTCTGGGTGATCTCACGTATTTGGACCGCTCTTATAAAACATTGGCCTATGGGAGCCTCAAGCAAATGGATTCACTGACATTGGCAACTCTGAAATCCTGAGAATTGTAGGCCTGCCACTGCAGTGAACCTTTAAGTGACCCCAAAATGTCACCAGTACTAAGACCACAGGCCATTATTCTGTCCATGGGCAGTCCCACTATATCTCAAGTATGTCCCATTGACCATGAGTGTGTCACATTTAATTTAGATGACTGCGACCTCACATCTCTATTTCATTACTTTCACACAGCGAGATGTCCTCAGCAAATGCTGGCCCAGGCTACACCTTGAAATAAATGAAATTTACCAATGTGTAAATTGTACACATGTAAGTGTGGGGTAATATTACCCCCCTCCCCCTCCCCCATGTAGATGTGACCTTTTATGTCAGTTTTAGTCATATGTTGTGTAACACTCGATCAAAGCAAGTATCAAATATACCGGAATGTTAACTCTTAAAGTGTCCGGCATTTTAAAAAAAAAATGTATCATTAACGTTTACTACTCTGTTGTAAATATTCTGAAGTTTCATTGAAGTTTGTGTAGTTATCTACTGCAAATGAACTGATATCTACAGATGATGTACATGTATTGAAAATGTTCGTTTTTCCTTTTCACAAAAAACTTCGTGATAAATAATCTTGAATTTGCATAAAAATATCCACTGTGTAAACTTACAAGTTTTATAAGTGATTGATAACTGTTCCTCGACTATGCAAACGTGTAATAACAAATTTGTCATTCTTTTCATTCTTTACAGCACTAATTGAAAGGATAATAGTTGTAGTGTATTTTCTGTAACAAGTGAGGATAGTCTACAAATTCTATTGGGTGGTTAGAAGAGTCTGCTCATGTTATTGTCATCACAATGTAGGGACAGTGATTTTCCATTTTACCGGTAAATCAAACGGAAAATCAGTTTGGTTCTTATACATTTCATGTAAAAAGTCATGAAATTCACCTTTGCAAAACGGAATTCATGTTTTTGCTGTGTACATTTTCTATGACAAAATGGAATTTCCATTTTTAGATCAAGTTGAAACAGACTTACAGGTTTAGGAAATACAAAAAACACCATTTTTTTTTAATGGAAAATCACTGTCTCTAACGATTATTCAAATAAATGGTTGACAAAATAAGAAAGATGTATTTTGGTATGCCATAAATTGGATACTCCATATTATGACATTCAAGCCAATATGCATACCTGTACATGTAGGCAATTGGTGAAATAGCTGGAATTCTTGTGAGTGCTTCTCAGTTCTGTGGACTGACACTCACCATGACAGCTACTCACCGGAGGACAGAATGACCCTTCGGCCTTTCTTCACTTCAAATTTCACCCGATACTGACCGGTGTAGGAATGGTCAAGATAACTTTAAATGTTTACTGAAAATATATTTCTCCATTTTCAACCTGTTGGAGATGCTTTGATTTCAAGATAACACACATTTTCCTTAGACTCAGGAAATCTAAAAAGTAAAAATTCAAAATGTTTATGGATATTCACCACCGATTAACCTTTTGCATACAGTGCCATTTAAGACAATACTACACAGCGAAGAACTATCTCTTTAAAGTCAGAATGTTTCATTTATGGTGATGATTACTATCTTTCTACGGCCAAACAGCATAAAACAGTTAGTTGAAACCTAAAAACTCAACATGTTTATGGATCTTCACCGTTGGTTAACCTTTTGCATGCAGCACCATTTCTGACAATACAGCACAGTAAAGAATTGTCTCTTTAAAGTCAGGGAGGAGGCCCATTATGGTGATGATGAAGCATGTTTCTGTAGCCTAATGATATATCATGGTTAGTTAAACCTAAAAATTCAAAATGTTTATATGCATGGATCTTAACTATCGTTGGTTAAAGATACTGTTAAAAATAGTGGAAAGCCATTTAAAAATTTGTCAAACTTTGTTACCTGACCTACATACATGTAATGTACATGTTAGTGTTTGAATGGACAAATAAACACCCCAAAACACAATATTTTTTGGCTACAAGTACATGTATGTTATTACCAAGTATTATCTAAATGGGGGGTTTCAAGCGCCGTGACATTATCGCGTATCCAGCGTGCAAAGGAATGCGTGTATACGCGCTGCCGCGAGACGCGTGTGATATCGAAAATATCATACGTTGTCGAAAAAATATCACATACATCCGAGTACATGTACTTTTGCATTTGTTTACGAGTTAATTAAGCTTTCCACCCGGGCTTTCCACACAAATAATGTACTAAAAATTCAACCATTTTTTGGGGAAAATCACCGTATATAGGCCTATTGTTCTTTTGTATAATGTGCTGGCTTTGCTTGATTTACTAAATTATAGAGGAAGATGTGATTTCTGTTGAATACGGAGAATTAAATGTTGTCACACGAAGAATAAATCTGAGCGGGCAGTGCATGGTTGCCATTGAAAGACTTGATGATTTGAACAGAATTTTATCAAATTTTAATTTTGATATTCTTGTGTTAGATAATAATGATAATATTAGATGGCTATTTTCGGTGGACACAGAAATATTGTATCTCTATGAAATATCGGACTCGTCTGCGACTCGTCGATATTTGTCACAAGTCGTACAATATTTTCTTGTTCCATTCAAAAGCCATCCAATATTATAAAATGTTTAATAGTAAATGAATGACAGTAGGGCGTAATTCTGAAAAAATTTTATAATCAAGCAATCGAAAAGGGGGGGGGGGGGAGGCTGGAGTAGTCTGTTATTGATCACATTTTAAAAGATGATTGTTTTGAATGATTGCTTTGAACTGCTATTTTTTCAGGCCTTCCTTCTACATCTTCTCAGAAACAATAGTAGCATTGAGAATCATGGACTCGTATGCTCATTTTTTTTTTTTGAACTGGAAACGTTAACCTTTTGCATATAGCACCATTTGCGACAATACTACACAGTGAAGAATTGTCTCTTTAAAGTCTGGGAGGAGGTCCATTATGGTGATGATGCTCTGGTATCCCTGGGCGATGGAAGCAAACGATGTCCTTAAATATTATCGTCTATTCTGCCTGCTTGCAGTCGATTACGCTTCATTTATTTGTTGAAGGCGATCTAAGTGTACGGCTACATGTACAGGGCTGCAGAGTCCATTATGCAAACATACAATATGTCGGCGAAGTCTCACTCTACGTATCTGCAACTGAGGAGCGTTAAAGATACGGCTCGTGCCTGGTTGTAGCGCGACAGCCTTGGTGATTTACAGCATAAGAATGGAAGGCTATTAAATGCGAGTTGGTATTATGTAATAAAAGTGTTCATTTTGTAATTTATGGCTCGCTTCTCGCTGATCGGTGAAAGGAAAGGAAGTCCAGAAGTGCAGTCAGGTAGTGTTGAATTTCCACTTGATTTGAAATGGTGATATGTATGCCTTTATAGTGAGAAAAGAAAATTAGAATACATGCGAGAATGCTGCCGTACTTCTGTATGTACGCACACGCACAGCCCATCACAAGTACAGCTCATACCAAACATTACCTAGCATATGGTAGTGGATATAAATTGCAAAATCTACATGCTAAATTTTCATTCAGCCAAAACATTTATCCCAATAAAACTACCGGTAAATTACAAAATACATCTCCCCTCTCGCCTACTCAATCCCCACTCCTACGTACCAAATGTACATGATCATACTACATATTAGTGAAAGTGACGCAACTGATAACTAAAGTATCAACAAAATACTTTCCATTATCATTTAAGTATGATGCTGCAAACTCAACTCCTAACTCTAAATATAGGTAAAAACCAAACAATTCTTCGCTTGAATACAAGTGTACAGACATTTCATTGAATATCAAAGGCAACGGATTTGCTGCCATAATGTACATGTATGTACATGTACTACAAATATATTGAGACAACTAAATTCACATGTACTGGCACGTATATATCAGGAATTCACGTTCCGTACTCCGTAGTATTTACTGGTAATCTCTCTCCTCCTCTTGTTTTTCCCCCCAACCGCAGGGTCATTTAATCAAAGTCGTCGCAACGACGACGACAGCGTTCATGTAACTGTGGATGATATTTGCTGAAAGATTTGACCTTTTAACGTGATGAGACAAATCAGCCTCATACCTTTGGAGCAAAAAAAAAAAAATGTAAAAACTGGAATTTGAAAAAGCATGTTCTTACATGACACAAGTACAGGGAAAATGTTACTTTGATCTGGCTGTTCATAAGTGTACAAAGTTTGTGTAAACATTCAGAGACACATTCTGTTTTTTTTAATGACTTTTTTTGCAAATAAATTAGAAAAAAAAATATATCTAAAATATTTCAATGAAGTGGGCACCATACAATAATTTCTTGCAAATAATACTTTTAACAATTAAAATGAAATTTCTACAAAATATGACTGCATGTAATTGTCCTTCTTCTTTGTTTATTGGTATCGGTAACATTCATAATTTTTCACTGATGATAAATGAAACATATACACTGTATTTTCAAGAAACTGTGTATCATTTGGGATTTTACTGAATAATAAATTAGGGGACATGTTTTGTTTTTAGACTAGTAAACAACAATGAGACCATTTCCCTGTCAATTAAACCCTAACCCACTGGGGATGATTTGATTTCAGATTAAGAAATATTGCTACAAAAATGTTGTGATAATCAATATAGCCTGAAATACTGGCCAAAGCAACTGAATTCTAAATATGGATTCTACAACAACAAAAAACTACATATGATGTTATCACTATACATGTACATGGTTTGTTACATGAAAGTGGCGTAAGTGCACTGTAGTGATGTATTTTATAAGAGCACAATACGCAATCCCCCAAAATCTCAATATCTATGTGATTATGCCCAAAAATCCATCAGAATTCATCACATTGTTTCAGTTGACCCAAATATTTAGCCTGAAAATCCAAATCCCTCATTTTCTTTTCGCTACTTCAAGACAACCACATTTACTGAACAGCCATGCTGTCATCAAACGCATACTCTCAATCACCCATACTGTTATCCACTGCTTCAAATTTGATGCAAATTTATGCGCATATTAAGGACCACCCCTAGGGACGCCGAGAAGAGCTTCATGTTATTCAACCTGACTCAGCGTACTTGTTTCTCCTTATCCCGGCGTTTTATTCCTCTGTTCGTCACATTACATGATTCCCTCTTGGAAGAGAATTAATGCATGCCAAAGTGACATTTCGGGCTCTGAGTGGGGTACTCCATAGCCCCGCATGACGTCAATGACGTTTTTTTTCTCCGCCGTCTTCCTTCTTCAGCCATTTCCTCCAATCGTGTGTGCGTGCATCTTTTCTCCGAGTCTCTTTCTTCCCGATGACGAATGCTTGATTTAGTGCCAGTTCGGCGATAAACGTCTTTGCCGAAATGGACAAGTCTGCTCAAACATATGTTGTTTTAAAGCTGCATAATGTTTAGGAATGCTGGTGTGAATTCCACAGGTTTCTATACAGACGCCGGGGCGCTAATCTGAACAAAGTCTGTCAGAGTGTCACGCGGGATACGGTGTTTATCCCAACTAGTGGCACGGCTCGCTAATTTCCCTCTGAGAGCGGGATAATTAATTAGATTGTCGCATAGTGTGTTGATAATGTTACTCTAGTATGCATTAGGGTAGATATCAACTCCTGATCATATATGATGATATCAGATTAGATGACTAATAGTTGAAGCCCTCAGAAGTGAGCTTCCTTCCCAATACAGACAGACAGACACACAAACTTACATTACTCAGCTACACAGAAACAAACACACACACACACATACCCTTGCAAAAAATGATGTAACAAAAACAACCACAAATCTACACATTATTTTGAGAAGGTTACCATTCATGAATTTTGTTTAAATGGTATGTGATTGCTTTTCTTCGGAAAAGGTCACTTCTTGTCAAAAAATCATAATGATTTATTGTTTTTTGACTAACAAGGGGATTTTTGAAAGAATTTTTTTTTCATTTGTGTTATTTCAGCCCTCATAATTTGTTACTTTTTTATCTCTGAAATATTCAGACAAGTAATGTTCAACAGACATGTAATACAATAGATAAATACACAAATAAGTAAAAATATAGATACACATAAATTGATGAATAACCACGTATTCAACATCACAACAACTACAACAAAAGGTCAAGGGGGACATGATAATTTTCAGAAAACCCATGCCTGTGTTAATTTCTTGAGCTATTCTGGAATTCTAAAATTTGGTGCAAAACTTGACACCATTTTTTCCCCAAAAAATCTGTATGATTCATAGATGCCCCAAGTGCCATAATCACCCAGTATGTGTTTAGTCTAGTCTGTGTTAGGATTTAGTCTAATTGGCTGTATGGATTAGATGTCACCTAATCCCATTACCATCTGAAATCGATACAGCATGGTGGAGCATCTCACTGAAGCTTGATGTGTCACATGCTTAGAAACTCCCAGACAGGCTATGTTAGAGATAACTGGTTAATTGCAAGTTTCAATGTGTATTTAATAGTTTGGAGAGACAGTTCATTTTCACCAATTGCATAATTATATTCTGAAGCTTAATTTAAAGGGAAATGGGAAGATTGGAAGTAGTCCTCAATTTAGGACACAGTGTCTGGAACTAAGTAAGCGTTGTTTTTTGCTATAGAAACAATTTCCTAGTCAAACATTTCCTCTTTATTGTACAATTATCAGAAAATGCTCTCACATTCTAATTTGTTGTGTAGTAGTTGTTGTTGTTGGTTTTTTTTTGGGGGGGGGGAGGGGGTATGGGCTCAATTTTATTCAGAGTCATATTCTTAATAAATGAGTGCTTGTTTCTGGTCAAGTAAACAATTTCAAGACAAATCGTTCCAGCCTGGATATAAGGTATACTCTACAGTTAGTGTATACATATTCCAACTCAATTGATTCTTGATGCATTTTCTACTTCTCCCAATCACGGCATTGCCCTTCAAGGGAACTCGCTCCTTGTACATACTATGCTACATAACTGAAGCATTACTTTAAAGGGGTGAAACCTCCAAGATTTTTTCTTAAATCTTTCATCACTCCTTGCTCATATTTTGTTACTGTAGTTATTGATTTCTTGTAATTTTGTGTGTATTAGTTTATATTGTAATGTATATTGTATGATTTTTGTATGTTTGTATTTGTACAAGAATTTAATTTTTTCATCAGTGAATAAATGAAATTGAAATTGAAATATAAGAATATCATCAGCTGGGTTCAGTGCAGATTCACAGACGGAAAGGCTCAATCTTGCATAGCCATCTACTTGTAGTAGATACCTGAAAATGTACTATGTTATGTGTGTAATGAATATGTATGAACATGTCAAAATCATCAGTAGATGTAAATATACTGGGAAGTATATCTACTGCTCAGTATGTATAATGAACAGTAGGCCTATACAAAGGCCATTAACTGTATGTTGCATGCCTATTCAAATGGCACTAATATAATACGTAATGAATACAGCCAGCGGCTTTTGTGTAGTCACATGACATACAGTTAATGGCCTTTGCACAGACACACGATAATATACTTGACTGCAGCTTGGACTGCAAAAAGTCCACGCTACATATTACGGAGTCAATATTAAATGCACTGGAAATATCTATTGAAGATATGAAGTTAGTATACAAATATATACTGATACAAGAGTCTCTGGTTGAAACTATGACGAGCCTGAGGTCACGTGGACTGTACTATTTTCCCGAGGGGCGCAGCCCCCGAGGGAAAATAGTTAACAGTCAACGTAACCGAGGGCATCATAGTTTCAAACAGAGACTCTCAGGATAGAATATATTTGTTTTATATCCGTCATCGAATTAACCGGGAAATTACACAAAGAAAAAAAAAGGAAAATGAAATGTGCTTACGGTAACCCCTACGAGTAAGTGTGTGTCGCACGGCATACAGGTGCGCGATATTTTTACTCGCAGTACGGATAGGGATGCAATTCCATTAACGTATACTCTAGTTAGTCGAGTACCAATTTCATAAACCTATAAAACACTAATTTGATTCTCATTCTTATATTAACTATGATCCTAACTCAAACTCGACGAATTTAACCCAGTGTTAATCTTAAACTTTGCCAGACTTTCATACGGGTGTAGCACGCATAATGTCTTTCACGGGCATGGAAAAAAAATAGCGTACGGTACATGTGTTTTGTACACACGATTTATTCGGCTTTTTAAGCTCAAATCGCGATCCCGCTGTTGAGTACTAGTCGGTCGCGGGTGGGGCAAATAGTATAGCGCCCTCATTGTTGAGAGATTAATGTACTATGGGACTCAATTAGAGTCCCATAGTACTTTACTATTGTCCTCTCCGAAAGTTATAGTACTTTCAGAACTAGACTCACAGAATAGTGTGTTTATTTTTGATCATGTTACATACTTTTGACCAACCAGAATTCAAGAAACTTACAATGAGGGATATAATAGTTAATATTTTGTTTTCTCCAGAAAAACATAAACAGGTTTACCCATAACATGCAATTTGGGGCCACAAATTGCTCCCCATAAATATGTGCTGATTTTGTTTTTATTCTGGAGGATAGCCTTACCACATTCCAATCCACAGTCATTTACGTCTGCTCAGTGAGCTTCGAAGGAGTCATGTAACTAACAGCATGGAGGTAGAAAGAGACTTCCATGCTGACAGTTACTTTTAGGTCCATTTTTCAAATACTGATCTTCAGATTTCACAGATGTGTCCTTCGTAAATAGCCTACGGGCATGAGGAATGTTTTGTTATGCCCCTAGATTGGTGCAAAAGATATTCCCTGCCTAGAAACGTTAATGGGTTAATGAAGATACACTACACTGCAGTTGTAAGACTATGCACCACCTTGCACGGAGTGCGTATCAACAAGGTCTTACTTTCTTCTTATACTCCTGTGTGCATTCATGCCGGCTTTCTATCTGGTACGACATGCAACATGAAGGTGACATTTTCAATTCCAACCCCAAACTCCTGGGAATTTTGGGCAAATATTTCGCAGACACATCTGCGACTATTTCAGTCATGCTTCTAGCTAACAAGGATAATTAGATTGAATTGCACTGGGCTATCTATCTTTGTATGAGGACATACATTTTTGTGATATTGGTAAAGGGAGTGAGAGTTCTGGGTTTAACTAATGTTGTTATTTTGCATGCATTTAAATGTTACAATTTCTAGTCACCATTGTGATCATCAAATCCACACTCACTACCATAATCATCATCAAACATCTTTACTTATGCCATTTATCTCATTATCATCAACCATCAATCACTACCCACACAAAACATTATTGTCATCATCATCATCTTATTATTGTCATTATTGTCATCCATCCTCATCAATCATCACGATTGATCACGCACCATCATCACCAGATCATCATCATCTTCATTACCATCACATCATCACACAACCACCACAAAATATATATTGTCATGCATCACCATCAATCATCAATTCCTCCCATCACCATAATTGTCATCATTATTTAATATGTTATCAATTATGCATCATCATTTTAATCTATATCATCAATCATCTTGTCATCATCTTCATATCCTCACCATAATCTTATTCTATTGTCATCATCTTCATTGACATCACCATCATCACACCAAATAAAACATTGTCATTATCATCAAATACGCATCTATCAGCATCATCACATTGTCATTACTGTATCATTATATCGTCATTACTTTCATGTCATTACAGTGGTCTCCACTTAATGGTAAACATTTTAAATGGGGTATCCTGTTAAATGGGTAACATTTGCAAAACTTTTAAGTTTCTTATTGAAATTTACCCCATTTAAATGTACTCTGTAAATGAGTAAAAAAAAAATGCCTACCCCAGTAAGTGGAGACCACTTTATCATCGTTATCTTTACGACATCATCATCATCATCATCATCATCATCATCATCATCATCATCATTTTTATATCATTATCATTATCTTTACGACATCATCATCATCATCATCATCATATTTATCAGCATCATCAACTCCTAATTGTAAACAGGACTCCATCCCTATCCAATTCATTACCTTTCCTACATGTATACAGTACCTAATTTCTTTACTAATGCGTAACATGCTGCATACATGCACGATGCTGCCAATTTGCGAAATATGCAAATGAGATGAAGCGACATCGTATACGTGACAAAGCAACCTACATATACATGAACTCCGGACGCTGCATTCTCTCACCCCTGAAAGCTCACATGCAAGCCTACAATCAACAGTTCTGAATCAACGCAACAAATGCAGTCACGTGAAATGACCTCACCGCTTCAACGGCTCTAGTTCGCAGGTGGGTGCATATATGTACATGATCAACACTCTCAAGCACACAGTATGGTACCCCATTTCCCCCTCCCCCCCCCACCCCGGTACTGCTATACTACAGAATTTTTTTTTTCAATTATCTCATTTTATCTCCCTATTGTTTTCAGAATACACAGCTGATTTTTCAGAACAAAAAACACAACCTTTCAAAGATTCTGCATATGATCGATTTCAGTGAAATTCATTCAATATTTGTTCATTACAGAATTGAATTTAAATCTGTTTTTATTATGAACAGGACAATCAATCATATTTTGTGGGACTGTATGCAGTTAATATCATTCAAGGACTAATTCTAAAAGTTCTCAATTTGATTGGTTTCCATTTTTGCGAGATAAATGGCCTTGGAATTCGTCTCGTTCACTGATGTATGAATCATCGATCACAACATGTAGAAATGTCAACATCAGCAGCTATATTAATATCCAGAGATACTACGTACATCTGCGATATTGA
>JZLH01S0008013.1:35856-50483 GCA_001188425.1 Eucidaris tribuloides
TCAGTCATGCGTTGCTCAGGTTATTGTTGGTGATATCTTTGAAGTTCGAAAGGAGTTTCATTATTGTAACTAACAGCATGGAGGTATGATAAGCACGACTCCATGGGCTGACAGTTACTTTTAGGCTCTATTTTTCAAATAACTGATCTCAGTTTCACAGAATGGTGTCTTCTGTAAATAAGGTCGTCTACGGCAGTGAGAATGTTTTTGTTAGCCCCTAATTGGTGGGCAAAAGATATCCCTGCAGAAATCGTTAATGGGTTATAGAAGATACACTACACTGGCAGTTGGTGAAGACTATGGCACCACCTTGCACGGAGTGCGTATCAACAAGGTCTTACTTTCTTCTTATACTCCGCTGTGTGCATTCCAATTCCGGCTTTCTTATCTGTACGACAATGCAAAGCATGAGGTGACATTTAATCAATTCATAATAAACGCAAATATCAAACAGAGAAAAAACAAAAACCAACAAGAAAAAACAACCCAAACTCCTTGAATTATTGGGCATAATATTTCGCAGAACACATCTCGACTATTTCAGTACATCTTTCTAGCATAAACAAAGATAAAATTAGATTGAATTGGCAGCTGTATCTATCAGTATGAGGAACATACCTTTTGTGTATTCGGAAAGGGAGGAGAGTTCTGGGTATTAATATGGATGAGTTATTTGCATGCATATAAAATGTTACATTTCTATGACCTATGTGATCATCAATAGCCAACCCAAACTACCATAATCATGCATCAAACATCTTAACTATTGCAATTATCTTCATATCACACGCAGTCATCATACACAAACACAAACATTATTGTCATCATCATCATCTAATTTATTGTCATTTATTGTCACAATCCTCATCATCAATCACCATGAATCCACCACCATCACACCATCCATCATCATCCTTCATTACAGTCACATCATCAATCACCACCACCAACACAAATTATTATAATGTCATACAATCCACCATCATCATCAATCATCACATCATCATAATTGTCATCATTATCTAAATATACGTTATCATTATGCATCATCATTTTTAAATCATTATCATCATCACCTGTCATCATCTTCATCATCTCACCATCAATACTATTTATTGTCATTCATCTTCATTGACATACCATCATCCCACCAATAGAAAAACATTAGATCATTATCATCAATACCATCATCACCATCATCATCTATTGTCATTACTGTCATTCATGTATCCATCGTCATTAAACTTTCCCATGTCATAGTACAGTGTTCTTTCCACGTTAAATGGTAACATTTTAATGGGTAGCTCACTCGTTAAATGGGGTAAAATTTGGCAAAACAAATTTTTAAGGTTTCATTATTGAAAATTAACCCCATTTTAAGTAAGGGTACTCCTGTAAAATGTGGTAAAAAAAAATGCCTTGCAAATGCCTACCCCAGTAAGATAGGAAGACCATTTAATCATCGATTATCTTAACGACATCATCATCCATCATCATCATCATCATCATTCACATCATCACCTCATTTATATCATTATCATTATCTTTACGACATCATCATCATAGCATCATCATCATATTATACAGGCATCATCAAAAGCTCCTAATTGTAAACAGGACTCCATCCACTATCCCAATTCATATACCTTTCCTACATGTATACAGATACCTAATTCTTTACTAATGGCGTAACATGCTGGCATACAATGCACGATGCTGCAAATTTGGCCGAAATAGCAAGATGAGATGAAAGCGACATCGTATACGTGACAAAGCAAACCTAACAATACATGAACTTCCGACGCTGCATTCTCTCACCCTGAAATGCTCAAGCCCGGGCATGCCAAGCCTGAACAATCACAAGTTCTAGCAATCAACAGCAACAGAAATGCAGTCACGTGAAATGAGCCTGGCACCGCTTGCAACGGCTCTAGTTCGCAGGTGGTGGCATATAGTACATGTCACTCATCCAAGCACACAGTATGGTACCCATGCTGTGTTACCGCCTCCCCCCCCGCACCCCGGTACTGCTATACTACAGAATTGTTTTTCAATTATCTCATTTTTATCTCCCTATTGTTTCAGAAATACAGCAGCTGATTTTCAGACAAAAACACAACGCTTTCAAAGATTCTGCGATATGATAGATTTCAGTGAAATTCATTCGAATATTTGTTCATATACAAAATTGAATTAAATCTGTTTTAATTATGAAACAGGACAACAATCATGATTTTGTGGACTGTAATCAGTTAATATCATTCAAGACTAAATTCAAAAGTTATCAAAATTTGGATATGCGTTGTCCATTTTTGCGAGATAAATGGCCTGAATCGTTCTCGTATCACTGATGTAATGATCAATCGATCCGACAGTAGAAATGCAACATTCAAGCAGCTATATAATATCCAGAGATACTACGTACAACTCTGCGAATATTGACGTCCCCATTCATAAGGCCTGCATGTCTTATGAATGCATACTTTTAACACAGTTTCTCTCAATCACATACACACACATACACACAAACACACAAACACACACTGTACACACAAACACACACACAAACACACATACACACATACACACAAACACAAACACAAACCAACACACACATACACATATACACACACATGAATGCACACAAACACACATACACAAACACACACACACATACAAGCACACACAAACACACACACATACACACACACACAAACCACACACACACACTTACATACACACACACATACACACACACAACCACACACATACAAACATACACACATACACACACACACACACACACACACACATAAACATACCATAACACTAACACAAAAACAAACACACACACATAACAAACACACAAATACCAAGATACAAACATACTCACATAAACACACACACACACTGGTACATACTTTCATATACATATATCCACACATACCCCGACACACACACATACCCACATACACATCGTACACATACATGTACATACACAATGTACTCAAACACACCCATGTTATTTTATACAAGGTAAAGAGATTGGTAAAGTTGCAGAGCTGCCATAATTCACGTTTAAATAAAGGAGATTTCAAACAGTAATCAGTGAGGTACATGAACAGTATTTATCAATTACATGTACCTAACTAGGAAAAATATTTTATTAATACGGGAGATATTTAAATTTGTTTGTCAAGATATTGGAAGATCAGAAATCATTTAGGAAACCCCGTGCAAAATTAGGGAGTTTTCACTGGCAGCTCTGGAGTTGTTGAATTAAAGAGAATGAATGTGTAAGGTGGCAAAAAGAGATGACAAACTCTTAAAATAAAAAAGTAACAAACAAGATACTTACTAGTATTGGTGACGCCAAAATAGAAATAATCAAATATTAAAAAGCTCTTTGGTTGTCTTGCCTTGTGCTTTGGGTTTTGTTTGCGAGAAGAGAAGATCACAGACAAACAATATCATGAATTAAAATAGGTAATTTAATTCTAATTAGTAACTTCCTTACATCTTTATTAGTAACCTCTTACGATCTAGACATCAATGTAGCTGTAAGCATGTGCCGTATACATGTTGTTATTTAACGGAAAGCCAAGTTAATTACATGTAGGTCAAGCAAATAGACACAGAATGTAATCAGCAAAACATCATTTTCAAAAAGAATTACAAAATTGCAAATGATGAAAAATAAAGAAATAGTAATAAATAATCATTTGAATAAATGAATATCACTAAATAAGAATAATTATACAGTGAAACCTGGCTAACAGTGGCCTGGGAAGGGAAAATATGGCTTTAAGACAGGTGCAGCTACAGACCAGCCTCTTTAACACATGATCTGTCTCCTGGGAATCATTCAGGGGCCACTATGACAGGTTGGCTGTGTAGTCTCTATGGTAGGTTTGACTGTATGTAAATGTAATAATACATACACGTACTAAGTAACGATAAAATACAATAATATAATGAAATAAATGACAAAACTAAATAAATAATGCTTTTAAATAAACAATTGATAATCCAAGTAAAATACGTTGTAAATCAACATGGTGTACATGTCTACACATAATGTTTGCATATATTTTCATGACTCCATACAGTAGCAGTCAATATCATATTAATCTATAATCATTGATCGGTACCTCAAAAAAATATGACGGCTCTCGTATACACGTTTGTCATACATGTGCTGGTGCTATGAATTGACAAGCAATTAAGGCAATTAAGGCACCTTGTCTACAACATTTGGTATGTTATCACTGCACCTGTTTCTAGACATGAGTGGGAGTGAAAATGATACAATATTACTCAATAGGGATATCATGCAGAGGAGACATAACATACAAGTACATACTGCTAAAACAAAATTAAGTACTGTAATAAAGTCACAACCACAGTACAGATTTCATTTGTTTGTAAGTCACCACACACCAACTTCATAATTTCAATTCATTTGTAAAAAATTTTGTAAGCATATTTGTTGAAAATAACCAACAATTTGTCACTCTGATAATAACACTTGGGTGGTTGATGGGGTGCAGATCTACATACCCGAAGGTTCCTAGTTTTGAAAAATTGTAACTTAAAACCAAACCACAACAGCTGGTTGTTGAATAACTGATCAACACCATATAATCAAAGTAAAGCTAGTTCACAGCTACAGGGAAACCATACTGTAAGCATACCAAGGACAAATGCATTTCATAAAATTCTAAAATTATTTCACCAGAAATTAGATTTGAACTACTACTTGGGTATGATAAAAATATGAAGGTTGCATTAGTCTAATGGGATATAGAATGTAATCATTTCACCTTCTAGTTAATTGGTGTAGCAACACGGTTGCATGAATCATACAAGAAAGTGTAAATTCATTCAAGTGTATTGATTCATTGTGTTTGGTTATTCATTGGCTGTCCAGGATGACTAATGCAGTGTCATAATATATACTGTAGCCCACAGCGGCCATGACAGCATTACTGTTCAAACACATTTTGAGTGCAGGTGTATTGAACATGTACATATACAAGTACATTGTATTTGGCAATATGTTGCATTTATTGCAAAATGCAAAATCCAAATTTGGTATGCATCCAAATTGTGAAATTACACTAAAATGTTTATTCTACCATGTGTGTGTGTGTGTGTGTGTGTGTATACATGTATATGTGTTTGCCTGTGTGTAAATGTATGTGTATGTGTGTCTGTCAGAGTGTATGTGTGTGTGTGTGTATGTGTGTGTGTGCATGCATGTGTGTGCGTGTCTGTGTGTGTGCATGTATGTGTGTGTGTATCTGTGTGTGTGTATGTGTGTTTATATGTGTGTGTTCAATTTCAATAAGAGTCGTTGTTTATTCCGTACTAGTGTGTTTTTTGCTCACTTCTCCTCAATTCAAACAAATTAATGACAAATCCATCTAGCCCAACATACACTCCAACTTTACTGCATGTTCCAACCTATTTGGGTTGTGAGACATTTTCAGGTGTTCTCAATATCACTGCCCTTTAAAACCAATTGAAATTTACATGTACGCAACTTCTCTTACCCCCCCCCCTCCTTTCTTGTGTGTGTTCACTTGCTGGTTTTATAATGCCATTTTGCTCTTACTGAAGCTGAAATGGCAGAGTTCATTTAATTTGCAGGGATGTTAAAACGTTTCAAAAAGGCGGATACAGTGAATGGCTGGGAAACTTGTTAATTGGAAATTAATTAAATTCTGCCACCAACTGGTGTGCAGTATTACAAAACTAGCAAAACATGGTACCGTTAGTTGTCTTTTATCATTTACACAAACATCAATTTTTATTAAGGTCAGATGTACTATTACTAAGAAAACACATACATGTGGGAACATGATTGATTGATTATCATATTTAATTGAATACAAAATTTGCACTTAAAATCAGCCAGTTATAATGAAAACAAATTTTATGTTTGAAAACCTGAAAAGTGAGCACGTTTTCCAATGATTTGAGCACACAATGTAAACTTTACACATGAAATGACATTTTCTGGAAATGAAACTAAAAATACTATGTAGAACACTTTGATTGATAGATTGCGTCAAGGAAAGCCCTTGATATTTGGCCCAACAACTAAACGGACGACTAAATCAATTCATTTTGCTTCGCTAACTTGGTCTATTGTGAATACACACGACATGAGTGGGAGAGATGAACATTCTATACATCAATTTTCAAACAAAAAATGCTGTTTTCTTCAGTGCAAAGTGCAGATACAGTGAAACTCGTCCATTGCAGGGAAAACAAAAAGTGACCATTACAGACAGATTGCTGCAGATAGGCTTTCAAACATATAATATCTCTCCATGGGATTTAGACAATAAGACAGACTTTTCACAAGATGTTATGGCATTGAAACAATTTTAATTAAATGGTTGCTTTTATGGATGAAGCACCGGCTAAAACATCAGCAATCTTTCATTGCATTCTTCAAATTCTGATGTGCAATGAAAAAGTAGCCCCAGTGGTACAAAAATAGCCCCCAAAAATTCAAAAATAGCCCCAAGGCTCTAATAAAAATTGCCCTTAAAAATGAAAATTAATTGCTTATCTGGTTCAAGATTATGTAAATCAATGCCAAAGTATTTCATGCACAGATACATATATTACTAATATATTTAAAACCCATTGGAGGCAGTTTGATTTGGCATATGGTAACATACATACAGCCCAGCCTGAAATACTGTACACAATCCTTGCAAAGTTTTCCAGTCAAATCCAATAAAAGAACTAGTATATATAATAGGTTAGCATTCACTTTTAAATTTTATTGGATTTTACTGCTCATTTTATTTCGTTCTACTCTATTCTACAGGTATTTCAATACTATTTTGTTTTCCACCAGCGCAGTATGCAAAACTGCATACATGTCAGACTCATACTAACAGCAGATCTATACTTCAACATCTTCATCTGATCACAAATGCATTATGCTTTACCATTGGGCACAATAGTACATGTCCACAGCAATTGTGACTGAAATATATAACAATAAACTTCATTAAAATCAACAGGTTATTTATTTATCAATCTATCAATTTGTTTATTCATTTAATAAATCAGTTTTCATTTTTTTATTATGTAGGTAGTATTTTTCAATCATTTTATTTTTGTTAAAGACACTATATAACACTGCGGAAGACCGGTTTAAAAAATTGTTGAACTTTGCTATCTGACATATCTGACAGTGTTTGAATGGACAAATAAACACCCTAGAACACAAAAGTTTGAACAATTATGCTGTCTCTAGTACTATATGTGCAGATACAAACTGGCACATTAATTTATTCTCAGCCGATAGGAACTTTTGCAACACAGCAGTCTATGGGGGAAGCTGGAATGGTCTCTCAAAGATTTTCACTTTTTTAAAGCATTTAATGATCGTTTTAAACTGCAATATTTTCAGGGCTCCATTTTTAGACCGTATCAGAGACACTGGTAGCATGGGAAATCATGTAGCTCACATTTTTAAACTGGAAATGTTGTTATACAATACCTTCAAATTTGAAAGATTTTTTTCTTCATTTTTGTTTCACTTCTCAAAATATTTTTACAGCAAATTGGTTATCTTCAACAATTTCCTAAATATGTTTCCATTAAAATTGGAATATTACAAAATTGTGACAAAACTGTTTTGACTGAGAAGAAAGTAAAGTAATTTAAATGGAAGTGAGGTTGATAAGACAAGGTTCCATTATGCAGTGGTGTACTCCGTATTTTAACCATTAAAATATTCTTCCACATAAAGAGTGTAGTAGAATCGGAAAACTGATTTCTAATAACATATTGTCTGCATCGAAAGCATGATGATAACAACTTTCTGCTTTAACCTGTTGAAAACTAAACACAAGATATCTGATCGCGAGGTCTATGGGAAATGCATGTTTTAAAGCAAAATCAAACCGGCTCCAATGGGTTAAAGTGCTTTGTATGTGTGTAATACATGTTTATGTTTATAGTACCAAATGAAAAAAGAAACTCACAATTTAACTTTTTTTACCAGTAATGAATATTACCTTAATGTATATCAAATTGAATTACTGTCACCTTTTTTATTTTAATAGTAGGCCTACTCATTGAAATGGTAAAAGGTTTAACCATTTGGGGACGACGGGCTTGTACAGAAGCCCAGAACATCTTACACCAAATATCAGTTTTCTTCATTTATACAGGTCATGATATATGTTTAATGGGATAGAGATATTTGTAGGCAATATAACCTTAAGTTTAGTATAAAGGTTGCATATTTTCTGGAATTTTGTGGCAGCCAGTTGTCTCTGAATGTGCCATGTGCTGGGATTCTGTACAAGCCTGTCGTCACCAAGGGGTTAAAATGATGGCAGCGTCATACATGTATAAAGGGTTAATTGCACAAAACATGACAAAACTTTAAAGGCAGCAGTCAACGGGTTAATTTGATATTAATGATCAATAATAGGAGGTAGAGGTAAGCAACTCCCGTAATGACACGGCTCATGAATTCTGATCATCAATATTATGGTTGCCATGCAAAAGAATCCAGAAATAATGTCGATATGACAATAATACCATTACTCTGATATGCTCGCAAATTTTCTGCCTGACGGAGACCATTAATAAGGGAGGTCTTCTATTTTTAAAAGACAGTCGGCAAAGTTGAAAGGCTTACCGATCAAAAGTCTGGTGCTTTATTTATGGCAATCTATTACTGTATTGTGTAGCCCAAAGCTAAGACCATTAATCCCGGCCATATTCATCAATTATGCAATTCAGTCAAAATTGTATGAAAACGATTATGAAAGACAGCCTCCAAGGACATAACTTGTTGTTCAACGTTTAACCCCTAGTTTAACCCCTACACTCCCATTTTCCATTTACAAGTACATTAAAGGCAGTGGATCTCATTTGCAAACATCCCTGCAGACCAGGAAAAGATAAGCCATGCCCTTAGGCTACTAATGAAGGGCATGTCTGTGAAATCTGGGGGTCAGTAATTACCTAGAATTTGAAAAATGCGAAAGAAAAACAATAGCCGTTTAGTGTACGTTTTACGGTAGGAATTTTTTTTTGGCGAGAAAAAATTCAAATCAGAGTCTAACGGTCATTATAATTCCCATAAAACTGAGTTTCTAGCTTCTATATTTTGCTAAAGGTTCCCAGATGGCATTTTCTTCTAAATGCCATTGTATTTACACAATGTTAACTTTTAGGCATGCAAAAGAGATGCCCTGCCTTTAAAATGGCACGAGGTATACCACATTAGGAGTAACAAGTTAACGAGATTCAACACAATGCCTTAACTGGTATTTTAAGTAGGTTTCTAGAATGCCAGCAGCAAAATGAGGTGGAAATAAATCAACTGGCTTAATTGGTATCGTTGATCTTTTTTAATTGGTATCGTTGATTGTGCAGAAATAACCACAAAACACTAATTGACATGAAAAGCTAGTGTGCTAAAATAATCCTGTAAATTACCTTTAATGACTGATGAATCATTATACCAGTCTTTTATTGTCATTCACTTTATGCTCTGCAGTCAATTATACTCCAATAATATTGTAAATTTAGCGTATTCTAAAATAGTTTTGAGTTCCAACTTTAATGGGATTTATATACCTAAAACTAATAAATTCTACAACATTTGGGCATTTCCAGAAATAAGTAAACCTTTTGGTCCAAATTTCAAAATCCTACAAACATAACAAATATGGTCTCATTTGAAAGCTAAAACACTGAAATGTATGAATCTGAAAGAAATAATTTCATATAATGCATCGTCGCATTGCAGCAAGGCAATGAAGTTGTCATGGTAACCAGAGACAATTTTGTCAAATTTACTAAGTTCAAGTTTGAGCTAAATTTTATACCAAATTAAAGCTTTGAAAAAATTAAAGTTTGCTAGTGTTCAAGTTGTACTTATGTAAGGGTTCTTAAACGACAGAATTTTTTTTATACATTGATTTATTTTTTTTAAAACCAAATAAATCAAATGTAGGCACTTGCAAATGTACATGTACGTCCGACCCCTTTTCAGGTACACTTTATTGTTTAAAACATAAACAGCATCAGATAAATTTTCCTTAAGTTAGATGCAAAGCAAGCTCGATGAGTTTATTATATAGCCCAAAAGAAAGCTCACCGCTAGTACAGAATTTCAAGTTAAAGGGGGGTCGGACGTACAAGTTTTTTGTACGTCCGACCCCCCTGTTCGTCCGACCCCTTTTAGACTTATTTTTATAATTTTTTCTTGTACTTCTGGGATGCTTTTTGCAAAATATAAGTATCACACTATCATTTACCCACGCATATCTTTCAAAATTTAATACACATTTCAATTTCAAACCAAATAAACAATGACTTATTTTTGTTCTTTTTAACCCTTAGAAAACTGGGGGCCAAAATAGCCCTACTCCCCCGACATTTTATGCAATAATTTTGAAATGCATGGTGATATCATGGCATAATTTTGTGACCATTTACTTTGAAGTCTTATAACTTTTGAGACCAAATTTGCAACAAATAGGCTTACCATTGCGACATAATGTGGATTCTCGTACAACAATGTTATCCCCAAAAAGGACAATTTTTAGTGATTTGTGTACAAAGTCAATGGAGATAGTGTTCCTTCATGAAATTTACAAAACAACGATTATTTTTTCCATTTCTTATCATTTTAATTGATTAATTTTGTGCTAACTTTGCCACTTTTTGTAACGAAAACAAGTTAATTAATCCATAAAGAAGCTTTCTGTGCGAAATTATCAAATTCCAAGTTAGATTAGCCACTTTGTAGGACAAACATTACTTATGGCTTGAATACAAAACTCATTATGGGGGTCGGACGTACACTGTCTGAATAGGTCTCAACTTTAGTCAATTATAACTCTTAACCTGCAACAGACTGATTTGTTAAATCTTATGTATTTGAAAGACAACTAACCAAACATAATTTAAGGAGGAGCGATATATCGATATATCGATAATATCGATAAAAATCTTCATATCGATATGACGATATATGATTTAAGGTTATTTTCGAATATTCAATTTTGGAATATATTGGTTCCATATCGACCTTTTTACGATATCAAAACCAAAACTAACGATGTTGTTAACAATTTTTTTTCGTTAAACAATGCAGTTGTTAATGGGTTAGTACATATTGAATTTCAACGACCAATTTTTAATTTGATAACTTGGAAGCATTCACATTATTAATTTATACCCAGGAAATCATAGTTAAACTTTGTTCGCATCGATCAGGCCTTTAATATGTAAGATTTGGTCACTTGTTTAACGGCTAATTATTGTTCAATCGGTTGTTCGATTATCAAACCAAAATACGGATCGGTTGACGCGACATCGTTGCGCTCAAAAAAATACCACAATTGTTAAGACAAGCCTGATCTTTCGTTTACACTGTAGTTTAGTTATTTCGAGTTATGCGAATACAAATTATTACGCCAATTTTTAATTTGTAAACATTGTTGATTGATTGATTGTTTGGTTTTTTTAGGCGCGTCATTCAATGGGAACTTTATTTAGCCTGGAAACTTCAATTATAGTTTATTAATATCTTTCAGGAATCTGGTTAAATATATCGTCTGATTATGCAAAGACCTGGTTTCAAGACAGGCGCCTAATGTTTGAGGGATAATTACTGACATGCCATGATCGCGATTGAGAGTACTTGTAACATGATGATTTTAGAGTATTAAGAAAGATAAGTTGGGATGTGTTCTAGGGCTTTGTACAATTAAAAATTGGCGTGAAAATTAGCTTCTGCTAAACGTAAAATTAAAAATACATGCTTGTAACAAAAATTATTCAGGCTTTGTTAAACATGTAGTGGTTGTTTTGACGGCAATGTCGCAGAAAACCGGATTCCGTTTCTATGAGTTTGATTTATCGGACGATTCGAAATAAATGAGCTGTTAAAATACAAATTAATATTAAGGCTGATCGATGGACTGCCAAAGTAATATGATATTTCTGGGTTGTTAAGATATATAGTTGTGATGTTTCCAAGGATTTCAATAACTTTGGGTGAAATTTATTGGTAACCGGAATTAACTGATTGTGTATGTAACGAAGTTATTCGGGCTTTTGTATACCTGTTTAGTAGGTTTTTACTGGCAGGAGATCGAGCTTTTCGGGCTCCGCGAGAGAGGTTAACTAAAGATAGAATCTTTGGAAAAAAATCGATATATAATCGTATATATCGATATTGACCGCCATAAATATTCGGATATCGACTTATAGGTATTCGCTCCACCTTACAAACATTATGTACCAAAAGATTCACCAATTTATAATTTGTATGTTTTGTGTAACTGCTCTTCAAATGGGGTCGGACGTACAGTGTGCATATTTTTCGCACCATGTACGTCCGACCCTCAAAAGATCAACCTATAATTGAGACAAGATAAGGCCTGCCAATTTTTTTACTGCAGTTCCTTCAAGATTCATCCTTTAGCTAGCAGCCCATATTAAAATTTCAGTACCTGCTTCAGACAAATCACAGAGATTTTGACATGAACTCTGAAAGTGTAAGAACCTGCTTTTGTCTGATGTACTTCCGACCCCTCATATTTTTGCTCATATTTTCTATTCTTCATATTATAGCCTGGTGTTGTCATGGTGTAATGATGACCCAAGTCACATGTTATGATATACTAGAAAATACAAACCATTGTTATTAAATCAAAGGAGATATGGCTCTTAAATGTGTCCGAATGTACGTCCGACCTTTATGGAATGCCCAATTTGTAAATCAGAAGATGAATTTCTAAAAGTGAATCGGTCTTGCATAAAATCCAAAGCATTGTTTTGGTTGATCACACAAATTTTTCATCAATCTTTCATAAAGTACAGCAAACAAATACTGTTATAACAGACAACAGAAAACAACATTAAACCTACTGGAGAATGTTGTGAATGACATATTGTAATTTCTAAATAGTAAGCAAGCAGATAATGGAACTGCACATTCCTAACTGCATTTGTTTTACTGTCAGTATATAAATTGAAAAGAAAAATGAGGTAATGTTTCAGAGCATGTGATTTTCAGGGCATTTCAAGATGATTTGGGGAAAAAAAAACAATATAGCAGATTTTTTTTTTTAATTATTCACCAATTACCCAAATTATACAATCTACTACTAATATATGGAAATTAAAGAATGTAAGAAGCAAAGAGTTAGCTTAATTCTGTGTTTCATATTTTGCATAAGGGCTGATTCTGGCCAGTACAACACAATATGCAATGATACAAAATATGGAGATTTAACAAAACATATTTTATATGAAGAAAAGAGTATCTAATAGTGCAAATTGACAGTGGTGGTTTATATGACATTTGTCAAACACTTGCCATAAATTTTGGTGAAAGCATATTTACAAGAACATGAAACATATATTTAGTAAGCATAATAGGCATACCAAATATCTAATAAATATGCATTACATGCTTATAAATTAATCTTGTAAGTCCCAGGATATTTAGCTACAAATCTTATCTCCAGACCGCAAATACGGTTGCATGTTTGGACAAAACAAATTGTTCTACATGATCTATTTTCAGACATATCAGGGACAGATTGTCACCAAGTGTGTTTATTTTTGTAACTGTGCCATATGTTGGGAAATTTAAGCCATTCTTTTTCTCTGTTAATATGTAGATCACCAACTGTACTAGAAAAATATGACCAGGCATGCGCACTGCATTATTTTATGAAGTCTTCTCTTTTTATTCTCCAGTACACAAAATAATAACGTACGGGGAAAAAAATACACAGTCACACGTCACGGGGCACGTCAGCACTGAAATTCAAACAAGCATTAGCTCGAAACACTGTGATGCGGCAATCGGCGCACAGACAACACACATGGCTCTGCCAAAAATAAATCCCCCCAACGATCTCGACAAGAGCAGGAGAGACAAGTCAAGCTGAGCGTGCTAGGGCCCCACGAAGAAGGTCCATCATGTGCCATTTGGGAGGACTGACGTTGGAAAGGCTCTTTGGTAACCATGGCAACAATCCTGTCCCTCTTTTCTTTTTTCTTCTTCTTCCCTGTACGTGCAATCTCTTTATGTTTTATATAGTCTTTCTCTACACTTTTAGCTATAAAAACAAATAAAAGACCTACTGGGGGAAAAAAGCAGCTTTAACAATGTATTGAGCAGAGGAATAAAAAGAGAAAATATACATACATGTACAAGCACTAGTATGTACATCGAATGCCACACACACACATACACACACACCACACACACACACACACACACACACACAATACACACACAGCATACACAGCAACACACACACTACACACACACATACACACACACACACACATACACACACAACACACACACACACATACACACAATACACACACACACAAACACACACAATACACACACACACAATACACACACACAATACATACACACACATACACATACACACACACACAAATACACACACACAATACACACACACACACAATACACACACATACATATACACAATACACACACACACACACAACACACACGCACAATACACACACAGACACACACACACACACACACACACACACACACACACACA
>JZLH01S0008025.1:3204-20658 GCA_001188425.1 Eucidaris tribuloides
TAGCCTACGTGTACACACAGTAAGTCTATGGGAGGAAATGGGCAAGTGAATCCGGTCAACTTACGATTTTCACTTTTTTGAAGCACTTAATCGTCATTTTGAAATACAAGTTTTTCAGGGCTTCATTTTTAAGCCTCATCAAAGACACTGGTAGCATGGGGAATCATGTGGCTCAGATTTTTTTTAACTGTGGTAAATGTTAGCCAATACCTTTAAAGATAGGCACCGAGAATCGTTAAAGCCACAGGCTAACAATGACCACAGTAAAAAAAAAATGTGAGCTACATATAGTCTTCCGTGCACCAATTGTCCCTGATAAGCTCTAAAAATTAAGTTCTGAAAATTGTATTTCAACATGATGATTTAGTGCTTTAAAAAAGTGAAAATCTACAATCACTCAAGACGACCGGATTCATCTGCCCATTTCCTCCCATCAACTTACTGTGTGTAGATCTAAGCTATCTTATCCTCCACCGGAGTGGAAATTGTTTATTGATGCATATCTTACCAGTGGCAGCATAACTTTCTAAACTTTTGTATTCTAGGGTGTTTATTTGTCCATTTTAACATCAAAGTTTGACCATATTTAAAATTTGACAAGTTTTTTTTTTTAATTTGAAGCTCCACAATGTTAGCCTATTACTTTAATACACTCAACAATAATGTTGGATTTTATCTCAATGACTATTTCTCCACACGCATGTTTTATAGCCTACTTCAATATGAGACATAATGACGAAGCATAAATTTCTTCATGATGGTAGACTAGAATGACTAGATTAAACACTTATATGAAAACGAATGATACGATGACAAGCTCACACCAGTTTACTAATATTTGTATTATAACATCAATGGGGATACGTACGGTCAATGTGTAATGCAAATACCAGCATGCTTATACCATGCGTAATATACAGTCATTAAATGTACATTATTTCCGAATCTTAGACATAAAGACGGGGATAGGGCAAGACAGGATTGGATCCCATTTTGGTTTATTGCATACATGCACAAAGATGAACATATTAACGAAATAACAGGTGGAATGGATTTCAGTTGAGCGGTGCTTACCGCAGTTGATGCTATTTGTTATTAAACATGATATGTAATTCAAGTCTGAGGAGAAATTGGTCTTTAATGACCACCGCAATTCATTTTTACAAGAGGGAAGTAAATTGAAATTACCCCAGACACAAAGACCCTCATTAAGCCTTGGGAGAGACTAGCCGCTGATGAAATACCCATCTGTCCGCGCGGTGTCGCGTGTAATGAGTCGTATAGGGTACACGGGCACGAGCGCCGTTTAAAAAAAATGCTGCATCCTGACTTAAATGTCACGATGTCTTTGGCACTGCAGTGGACACCCGACATATACCGTATATATTTAGTTATGATGTTTTAAATCAATATTACACCATTATGAAATTATGAAATAATAGAAAAGGGGAATAACCTGCAATCGCCATAAAAAATAATAATAATAACATCCCTCCAGCAGTTATATAGGCCTGCTGACCTGTGGGAGACTTAACTTCATGATTTATCAAGACATTTCAAAATCTCCTGAATAAAATGGGGGAAAATGTGTTCATCAATTAGATATTAGTGTTTAGGAAGTGATAACAAATACAGTAAGGGTTTAGAAAATGTATGTTTACATTGTTAACACTTAGTGTTTAGAAATTGGACTCGGATGCTGAATGGTTTAACATACGACGTTTAGCATCTGAACATGTTTATAAAGTGATAGCAAGAATGTGTTTAGAATTAGCAAAGGCGTTTTCTCTCTAAATACAACTCCACAGCGTATAAATTTGAAGCTCAAGCTTTTTTTTTTGTCGTATTCAGTATAGACAAAAACCATTTCAGCACCTATAGACACACAGGGCGATTTCCTTGCTGAGACACTCATATTCAAAACCAAGCTCAATATTAAATGCATCCTTTCCCTCAACGAAGTACAACGAACAATTTAAACCTGATAAAGTAGAAAGCAAACATTTTCATGCTTTCCGTTATGTAATCATCCCCGTATAGAATACTGTATTATTTATTATTTTGATTTATTCAATTCAATAATCAATACATAGGCCTACACATTCTTCGTACATTAGAATTCCATCTAAAAAGTATCTCAATAATTTATCAAAATCAGTCGCATAGACTAGTACTACTACTACTCCTACTACTACTATACTACTACTAACGCTACTAATTACTATACACTACTACTACTACTACTACTACTCTACTACTACTACTGCCCTATAACTACTATACTGGACTGTTCGTCGATTAGTGTTTATTGTTGGGGTTGGGGTTGCTGTGTGTGGAGCGGTTATTGATGTTGGATGGTGTTGTTTTTCGTTCTTCTCTCGCGCTTCCCTTTCTATCTTTCTTCTTCATGCATCTTCTCTTTTTCGTCTTCTTTCTTCGTCTTCTTCTTCTTGCTTCTTATCTTTCTGATGCTGGCGCTAGCCATTGGCTTTCGCCCTTCCGGGCTCTGCTATTTCTTCTTCGCTTTTCCTCTGTGCTTCTTTCTGCTGTCTTCCTTCTTACGCCTTCTTGCTTGCTTTTTGCTTCTTCTTCTTTTCTGTTTTCCTCTTCTCTCTTCTTGGCGCCTCTTTTATTGTTATTTGAACAACTGATGACTGGACAGTTCGATTAATACAGCTTTTCAACACAATGTCGAATAATTTAACGCCTATCTGGCATCGCAAGAGTCCACCTTTATTTTACTACCCATGCTGTAGCCTGTTAGCCGTGCCGTGTTTTTTCTTCACCTTCTCTTCTTACTTCTTCTTCTATCTTCTGTACCTTGCCTCCGTTGGCGCTTCGCTTGTTCTTCTTCTTCTTCTTCTTTTCTTCCTTCTTTTCTTTTCTTTCTCTTCTTCTTGCTATTTCTTCTTGCTTCTCTTCCTTTCTTCTTCTTCTTCTTCTTCTTGCTTCTTGTCTCCTTTTCGATCGCACATATGCAAAATTACTGTGTATGCATGTAAAACCACCTTTAAACTTCCGCTGAACAATGTTTTTGTGGCTGTTTAAAAAATGTTTTTGTCTTCGAAATTATTTGCTGCGCCCCAGCCCACGACCTATTTGGACGAAATATTTTCTTTTGATTGAAGCTTCATTTTTGGCTAAAGATAGAGAGGATTGGGGCGATATCGTAGATGTATGAGTGTCATTATAAAAGTACGACATTTCCTCTATACCTCTATTATCAATAAAGTTATCAGAAGAGCTGGCACACCAACATTGTATCTTTTATACTTATGAGATTAGTATAAAAACAAAATGTAAACTTTCACACGCATATCAATAACATGTTACAAAAATAAAAAAAATATTTACTCGACAAACTTCGTTTTCACTACGTATGAAAATAGTGGGCATCCTATAAATTATATTAATGATACACGGCCAAGTGTTCTGAACTGGTAGATTTGGCTGCGTGACATGAAATTTTTTTTTTTTCAGTTTGAGAAAGGCACCAATTGTCGTTTGAAATTAATTATTTCAATATTTATGCATGCTACCATAGGAAATGTATACATAATCTGAAAAGAAATTTTACGAGAAACGACGAGAAATCGAAAAAGGCTATTGTTTTTTTTTTAGGTAGGTTTAAAGGATAAACAGAAACTGTCTATAGAACGTGAATTTTTACATAAAAAATTATCAACTTCATGTGAAATTTTTGTTTCCACCTTAAATCCCACATTAAAAAAAAAAATCATATGTGAACACTACAGACCTAGCGCTTTCCAAAAATGTATACATGTTTTTTACTGTTTTCTAACTGATTGATAATTGTAAATTAAACAATTTATCATTACCTGTTCAATCATGGGAAGCTTAAAGAGAGATAGAGAGAGTTTTGTAATTTACATCGAAATGGCACACATGATGTTGCATTTGTCTATGGACTTCCGAAGGTACAACTCTGGTGATTTTCCTTGTAATTGTAAATCTACACCCACATAAAGAATGCTTTCCTGTAATAGGCACGATGGCTTCCTTCATATAAGTTTCTTATATAAAACAAGAAGTTTCGCCAAAATATTCCTAATTGCTTTACATTTGATTTTTTTTTATTGCAAATTGATCACCACCTTTCCATTTTTCTATAACCGAATTGTCATTTTATAAATGACAAGTTGAGAGTATTTTTAAATAAAAATTGTTTATTATCATGTTCCCAAGCAGTGCACATCAATCGAAACAGAATATACATCATAAATTTCAGCGCATCGTATTTCGCTGTTCAGACCATGTCCTATATCATTTTTTCCCATTTTAAGGTCCAACATTGTAGGCTGCAAGCCTCTAAGTATTGAATTGTACACAGTTATTTTCTTGATAATCAATGCTAACGATCCAATAAACTTCAAAAAAGCTTATTTTATTTAAAGGACAGTGACCAAGTTATTGGTAAATTGATTATTCTTATAAAGAATTTGCTGCGTGGACTCCACCGCGTGCGATCCACAGCTCCACCCTGTCATTTTTCGCTTAAGTATTCATAAGTTCAGAAGTTTACATGTTTTGTGCAAACTTAAAGGGAAAAGGCACCGGCAACTAACAGGCATAAGTTAAGAAATAAAGAGGCATTGAGAGTATTGTGAGAATTATGGTATATGGTGATAGATACATGTAAATACAGCCTAAATAATGGCTATTGTGTGACACTCACACTTAGCAAGGCCCTATAAATTAGTTAATTTGTGTTTATTTTATGTCTTTGCAAGCCTTGTCTTAAGATAAACTTGCAGAACCAGTATAGGGGGAAGAGCTTATCGATTCAAACAGTGGGCATACATTACTGCGGCGTGACTAACACACGTCGGGTGGCATGCATCGGTCATGCTTGGTCAGTTTCAGCAATGTGTACGTGCGATCTGATTGGTTGGCTAAGAACTCAAATGTTTTCTTAACTTATGTCTGTTAGTTTGCGGTGCCTTCTCCCTTTAAGAAGTCATTTGCAAGATCTCATCAAGAGCTTTCATTTGATATGTATTTTGTCTATACTGGGTATCAAGATGTTAACCAAAATTGAACAAGAACAGCAAAAACCTCGCGTGCTGCTACGCGCTCCACCATATCAGAACAATACCAGTCAAAACACATGGCCAAACAAAAAACGGACACAGTTGCCTCTGAACTGCGAAATTAGCACATTAATGTTCATCACACGAGCTCGCTGACGAAAGTAATCCTATAAGCTGAGAATGAAGGGGTTCCTCTAATCCAATATTCGCGAGATTTTATAAGGACCTGGACGGGTGATGTCACCCCACAGAGTTCATTGCAGGGCATTTGATACGCGGCCTTCGTCTTTTTAGGACAAATCCGTCAACATGGATGATGTAGCCTTACTGATCAGTCACGTAATGTCAGAATTTAATCTTATCCTGGCACGACGAATATATACATTTATCATATCTTCTAATGTTAGTTTGATCGGATCTATCTACTATCTATCATCTACTATCATCTTATCTACCTATCTATCTATCTATCTATCTATCTATCTATCTATCTATATACACACTGAGAAAAAGTTCAACTTTGCATCTTTAAAGGTACAGACCAATGTCGCACTGGGAGCACCTTTATAGGTGCAACTTTGCACCTTTCTGAAAGGTGCAAGGTCGCACCTGAAAGATGCAGGATTGCACCATAGAAAATAAAAAAAGGTGTCTGTGAACCGAAATTTATGTTCATTTGAGTGCTACTTATAGTATCTACATATTGTAATACAGTTTATTAACATTTATAAATAGTTAAAAACTCGTACATATGACCCTGCCGGGGCTCGAACCTGCGACCTTCTGGACGTGAGGCGGGCGCTCTACCAACTTACCCATCACGCTGGCCGTGAAGGTGCTGATTTTCACCTGATTAAATTGTGTTGAAGCCGAAGGCGCATTATTTTCATCCTTTTAAGGTGCAAACTTGGACCTATAGGCCGTTTTCGTAATATATTCAAATTCCATGCATACCTTTCAAACAAAGGTTGTTCTTGACAACCTGAAAGCTTGTATTAGCTTGTCCGACATAGAAAATAGTATAATGTATGCAGGTTGCATTTTCAGTATTGAAATTGTATTCATAGAAACAGATGAAAGAAATAGCTCATTACCAGGCATCGAAAGAGAAAACATCCATAAATTTGAATACATTAATGAAAGTGGTCTATTGAAGGCAAAATGTGCACCTAAATGGTGCAAACTTGCAACATGATGGAGTGGGGCGAGCGCTCAGCCGTGAAAAGTGCAGATTTGCTCGAATACCGTGGCAAAAATTGCTCTGCACCTATTTCCACAAAGATGCACCTTGTACGCACCATTATTTTTTAGTGTGTAGTATCTATGCATTTATCTATTTATCCATCCATCTATCCGTCTGTCTATCTATCTATCTGTCGATCTATCAATCTACATAAAGGCCATGATCGTGGCCCATAGGCTTGGCATTAAACCCCGGTATGTACAAAAACTTTGTCAACTTTTTTTATTTCTATTTCATGTTAAGTACACATGTTTGTGTTTCATCAATTTTGTACATAGTTCTTTATTATTTTGATTATAGATTCTTTTGAAACCAACAGAGCACACAAGATACTAATAATGAAAGTGGGATGGTGGAGTGGGAAGGAGAGAGAAATGGGGGCTTGCCTATACGGGAAACTTTCTGACTAATCTGCTAATGCTAGGACTTCGAGATGTCAAATCAGGCAACAGCTTGGGACATCAGTTTTGAAATCGTTTACTTTATCATTTACTTCACATGTAAACCACCTTCAAGGGGCCAATGACAATCGATGACATTCACAGATTGTTCATTTGAGCTACTGTATGACATGACTAATTGATTTATGTAATATTTCAAAGTCACAGGAAGTTTAATTTAACAGCCAACCCCATGGCCTCCATTTAATCAGTCCATGATCTAATCATGAAACTTTCAAATATTCACAGTGTGTGTGAATTTTGTTGTACGAGCGTATTTCATACCTCCTCATTATGTGTAGCTGTTAAAAAAAACAAGCGAACAATAACCAGAGTTTTAAAAAAATGTGAGCTACACTATCCTCAAGGCTCAAAGTGTGAAATATGTGAGTAGGAAGCATGATTTATAAAGTTATCAACAATGACATTCTTGATAAAATGTAGATAAATAAAAATGAATTTCTCTGTCAAAACCTTCCTAATTAGAAGAAAAATAAATCAAAAATAACAATATTTTTCCTGTTATAGCCCCAATCATAAAACAATCAACATTGCACGCTTTTCTCATAGTTGACGGTAATTTATACTCTTATCGCTCTTAGAATGCAAAGGGACATTTCTTAATTTCTTTAATTCCTCATACCTAGTCCCAGGAACGTACACAAATCAATTCAACCTGTAAAAAGAAAGAAAAAAGAAAGAAGAAAAAGAAGAAAGAAGAAGAAGAAGAAGAAGAAGAAGAAGAAGAAGAAGAAGAAGAAGAAGAAGAAAAAGAAGAAAAGAAGAAGAAGAAGAAGAAGAAGAAGAAGAAGGCAACAAGGGTGACTGCTTGCATGCCCGGATAGGTCCAAATTATTTCGTGCATTTGTTCGAAAAGATTTTAACAGCTATTCAAATGAGTTTTTCGTAACAATAATAAAATTAATACTTCGTGGTCTTTTGGAGAAGAGGAAGAAGAAGATGTAGAAGAAGAAACCACATAACTACACACTGAAGTAACTACACTGATGCCACTTTCTGCAGTGCAAATTACTCCGCTCACTCGCAGCACCGGAGTTGACATTGATTTAGCATATACGAGACACGCACGTCCGTCCGCTGCGTCCAAGACCTTTGGGATCTTCCGTTGCAAATTGTCGAAGGACAAACCGGAGGGGTATACCTCAACACAACGTGGTCCCACAATGAACCCCCATCTCCCCCGTCATCGGACGGAACGTGTGTGCTAGCTTACGTGTGGCTCTTCACTACTTGACAATCATGATAACATTTAATCTCTCGACCACGTTAGCAGACTTGTCAGATGGGCCGTGACAAGTTTAAGGTTAATGACTAAAGCTACGACAAGGTTGAGAAACATTACGATGAAGACGTTGCTGGGTGTATGTCACATGTGAAGGCCTACACCTACGCCATTGTTTATCCCTCCGTGTGCGCAGTGCGTCGATAGCTGCGGCCGATCCTTGTGCTGATACCTGTCGTTGATTATCGTCCAATTTCAGTACCATTTGTTGGAATAGTGATATATCAGCTCGAAACGTGCTTTCGTAGGTTATAGAGTGGAAAAAAAACGACTATAGGTTTCGTGCCCATGTATGTTTTGGTGAGTATAAATAATACAATTTCGCGAACATGAATACAGTGTACACCTTATGATTCTGAACACGTCATTCTTTTTTTCTGTTAATAGAAGGTAACAGACGTATTCACGACCACCCATATTATATGTCTTTCTTCTCTTCCAAGACTTCTTTTCTTCTTTCTGTAGTTTGTCTTCATTTCTTTCTTCCTTTAAGATTCAGGCCGATATGCTTCTGATTTAAATTCAGTAACAAACGTAAACAGTGTATTCTTTTATTATGAAGCATGCGATGATTCATAGTACTTGAAGACATTTTAGGAATGTATTACTTAATTTCAGATGACTGGAACTCTGGATTTTGCTTTTGTCAGTATGAAACTGATTTACCGTGAATAAAGTGTTTAGGTGTCGTCATAATTCCCTCAAAACTATTTACCATTTACGTGGGGAAGAAGGGGGATGGGGTTGATATTAATGAGAGGACAATATGCAAATGAAATCACAATTATGTATTCGCAAGTGTGGAAACGAGGATATTTATCTCAGGAGACTAGGCTGACTTTAACACACTGTAAAAACTGTGTTTAGTAAGTAAACGTTTTTCTGAGACATTTTTCTATTACTTTGTAAACATGTTCAGAGGTTGAACGTCGTGTTCCAAATCCCTTGACATCGGTGTCCAGTTTCTAAACATTAATTGTTAATAACTTAAATATTTCGAAACACACCTTTGCTTTAACTTTCTAAAACACTAAATTTCATTCAAGAATGTTTTGATTTGTCTTTTTACGACGCAAATTAGCATTAAACTATACTCGTGATGGGATCAAACCAATCAGTAGCGGAGATTCGTGTGACGAGGGGGGCGGGGGGCAACACACTGGTAGGCGAAATTAGATATACACTCGATGCGGGGTAAAATGCCGTGGTACGGATATATATTCGTTTAAAAGTTGATGTATGATTTGAAATCACCCCACGACATGTAATTAGTTTCAATGATCTATTTCAATCATAATTATCTTTTGAATAGGTTATCCGACAACAAAAACTATCAAAAATGGTAACAAAATAGAAAAACAAATAATATTGAGTTCTGAAAATCCCCCCCCCAAATCTAGAGGGGAATACGTCCTCCTCGTCCGCCCACCCCCCGATAGCCGCCCATGGAACCAACAGCTTCTAGTCACTAGTATTTTAGTGTAAAAAGTTCGGTCGACATTTACTGAATTGAATGCACATTTCTCTGCCTTATTTCTGCTTGATTCTGGAAAGGAATGTTACAGGCAAAAATGATAAAACTGGGTCAGAAACAGCTGAAATATATCTCGGAGGCAAGTACATCGTCAAAGGGGAAGTTTGTCATACCCTTAATGGAGATTTCTCTGACTGATTACGGTTATAGTATTACGCTTGTACAGCTGTATCAATGATGTCATTAATGTGCACTTCCGATCCGATTGTACACGTACATGGAATCGTCGTATGTCACGTATCAAGATTTAATGAAGTTTCACTGTTTGAAGAAGTACCTTCTTCAAGAAGAAATACGTAAGATAATATAATATTTAAACAAGTAAAGTCCATATTATTTTGTCAGAGGAAGGCAGTGGTTCCATGGGATTTCACAGATTAGTTAAATAACGACATGGTAACTTGAACGTAACAACAGCAGGAGCAGCAGCACCCAATGCCTCTTTGCGACTCCTAGTTTCTACAGGGTAAAACCCGGAGCACATCATTCAAGTATTTTTAGAGCTATGTTCCGTCTCCACTACAAGGATTCTGTAAGACAATGTTAGAGACAGGACTGACTTTCATTAACAAGAACATCAGGGACCCTAAAATGGAAATTGCAACGATGAGTAGGAGAAAGCCCCAGCCGTTGTTTCTTTACTTCGGTGTCATTGCAATGAGAAAAAACAACAACAACGTGTAATTCATCTTCCAGACCGAGTACCGTTATTAGCTTCTCGTGAAAATCAGTTTCACATTCAAATTGGCAATTTGATGTAATCTGTATTTACATGGCCATGCGAGCCGTAGTCATGGTCACGGCCACTGTGGGTAGACGGACGTGGCTGCCAGATTAATTTGGAGTAGGAGTCGCAACGCATTTTACGGCCCGAACACATATACAATGTAATACATAGGGGTTTTTTTCTGCGAAGGTTTAACTAACTAACTAACTAACTAACTAACTAACTAACTAACTAACTAACTAACTAACCAACTAACCAACTAACTAACTAGCTAACTAACCAACTAACTAACCGAGTAACCATTTAAGTAAGTAACCAACTAAGCTACCATTTAAGTAAATATCTGACTAACTTTCTGACCTACAATACCTAAACTAACTAATTATAGGGAATAGTAAGTCAGTAACTAATTAGTTACTAAGTAGGCCTAAGAAACTAATCGATCTAACTAAACCAGTTAGCTAACTAACTATAACTAACTAGCTAAGTATAACTTACTTACTAATGAACTACCCAACCAAGGAGCGAACTGACTGTCAGGTTAACTAACTTACTAACTAGTTAACCTAGAATTTATGTCTGGTTCCTTTTGTAAACGGGGGATCCCAATGGAATGGAAACGCGGACTGGCAAATAGATCGCTATTATCTTTTGGCAAGAATTTCTTTATCAACTGCAAAATACATGTATGTAACTCCACGTTCGAACATTATCATATACCGTTACCTGTATCACGCTGCTAGATAAATCAAGAGCTCTGATGACTATGGGTATGGGCGCTCGACGCAGGTTGCTCATTGTTTCAAATTTCATGAAAATTGAAATTTACTCTCCTCGTTTCTAAGATTGAGGGGTAAAATGAGTATGCATGTGCCTTTTATAAGATACTGGGTCAATTACTTGTTGCTAGCCCACAAAATGACAATTAATGCAAATTTATATTCAAAGTCAATAGCGAGTTGTTTTGGGGTGACGACACAGACCTAAACTAAATTGCTATCTACACAGGGTGACGTACAGGTTTGTTCCACTTTTTGAAAAGTCATGTCTCTTGAATAGCTTATCAAAAGATGCTCAAATTTCCAATGTTGAATTAAAAAATGTTCAAAATTCATTGAATTCATATTATGTGCATGGGGAACCTTTGAAAATCCTTTAAAGATCTTTCATGATGGATTACACTTCGTTGAGGGCCTCATGAAGGTTGATTATGACGAGAACAACATGTCGTGCACGTGCATGCACGTCAACCTCATTAGCTAACTACCGTGTCAATCATGACTTATTGTTAGAGCAACATTTAGACAACCGTTGGTTGTTTGCCAAATTCGACGATATTTTAGCGGTGTTGCAATGATCTAACAACATTATTCATCCACCGAAATAAGATCGCAACGAATCTACTCCCCTGATGGTCTACCGTTTAGCTCAGTGCAGCTATGATGGATATTGTGTGCAATTAGAGGTTTCCGCGTAAGCAGTAAGTGTGAAACAGAGATCTAAGTATTTCCTTTATATCCGTATTAACAGTGATCTCTTTCACACACCTGTTGCTGAACCGTTCCAATATTTGCGGCATTATTTAGGTGAAATAAGTCATATCTTCAAACATTTTCCAATTTTTGAATGTAAATTGGTTATTATTCACTATTTGAATATTTGATTTATGGAAAACAGTGTGGTTGATTGAATCAACAAACGTACAGATATGTGTGGTGTGTCTCAGTTGATGGATTGATAACAGGATGCAGCGGGTCATACATGTACATAAACATAATGCGGTATGCCCCTTTGTAGATTTAAAAAAAAACAATGACATAAATGACGTTTGGCTCTCGATCTGAACCTAAAATAACAAAACACTTCAAAGGGGAGAAATAACAGCATGACAAAAGAGAAAAATGGGACAAAGAAGCCGGAGAAGAAAGAGAAGAAGAGGGAGAAGAAGAAGAAGAAGAAGAAGAAGAAGAAGAATTAGTAGTGGAGGAAGAACGATGAAGTAGAAGCAGCCTGGGCTTACAGACTCACATGGAGAGGGGATAATTATTAATTGCAAGAAGAATGGATCTTGAGAAATTTCGTGACTTTTGCCGAAAGACATCATTGTCACTTAAATAGATGTGCTTATACGATGGTCATTGATTGTGATTTGTTTAGACCATTATTTTTTGAAGATCTTTTTGTTACCTTAAGAATAAAATTTTGCTCACCTATTTTTTGTGATTCTTGAAGGATATTGGTTTGCTTTATGGAATTGATAGGAGCACAGAATGTCGGTTGCTTGCTCTGACTATGACATTAAGATCATCATTGCGAGGCCCCATACCTATGTTTCAACGTATGAGCAGTGTCCGTGGCTGGTAACCACAATGGCAAATTACCGTGTCATGTTGGATGTGTGTGTGACAAACGTTCTGGATCAGTGTACTAAAATAAACCTTTGTTGACGCCTATTAATATTGATCAATTTGATCGGCACATATTTTTCGCGCGAATCTCGCAATATCATATTTTTTGTATTGCAGAGCAAACGGCATAGATCTTCATATAAAACTTGAAAATTAAATATAAACAAGTACATGTAGACCCTGTTCTTGACTGATTTCATAGGCGCATGGATAACAAAAGCTAAGATGAATACAATTATAAATCCCCATACCAACATAAACATCAACAAAAATGCAAACTATAAAAAGCAAACATGCATGCGAAATAAGACATAACAACAACAATCAAACTTTGAACCGAAGTGACATATATATGCATTCTTCATACTTAAGTTACTTTCAACATATATACACAACAGTAAGTTAGTAAGTATAGGAGCTAGAATGTCAGTGTTAACATGTTTAGCGAAATTGCAGTGACTGTAAAATTTTGAATTAAAGTATTATCCCCTAAAGTAAAGACAAGCATTCCTGGCATAAAACATACATTTAACGGCTTTTTTTTTGGGGGGGGGGGGGCACATTTTTCAATTCTAGGTAATTCTTGATGTTCAAATTGCACAGACATGTCCTTCAAATATAGCCTAAGGACATGAATGATTTTTTGCACAGCTTTGGGAGAGGTGCAAATGAGATTCCATGTGTGGTCTCGACCGCTCCCCTCTGAAAAATCAGTTCTCGTGTAGGAAGGGCAAAAGTCTACAGACGTGTGTCAAGTTAAAAAGTACACTCCAGAGATCTGGGGGTGTGCACTTCCTCTCTGGTACATTTACCATGTTTGATATTGAGTGTCGTAACATAAAAGGTCATGGTATTATTAACCTTATTCATCAGATATCCGGTGCCAATTGTGACAATTAAGGAGTGTACACATATCTAGTGTCTCGATTCCCCACGTACAAGCGTGTAATACACATTGAATTGAATAGGGCCAAATGTGCTTCCTATAAATAATTCACGATTAGTTCGAAGGGATGCGACATGAATGAAATAAGTAAAAAAAAAGAACCCCCCCCCAAAAAAAAAAACCTCAAGAACCAAATGAGATGAAACATTAATATAAACGCTGTGCTGGCTGGAGTGTTCAGTTCAATTCACACAGTTTTCTTACACGTCCACATATTACTTTAAAATACACCAATGATCAATTATCAATCACCGACTTCGGTGAAAATGCTAGAGACTCATTTATGCTATTTGAAGATACAAACTATTGCGATCCAGCATTGTGAACAAAGGATTCGACCATGAACTTCGATATCAACTCACGTCTGTGTGTGGAGAGGAAACCGCGACAGCCCTTTGCGGGTAAAAGTATGGGTTGACATGGTTGGAGGGGATGTTGCAAACCCATCCACTCAATGACGCAATTCCATTAGTATCATGTGATGTTTCTCTCTTCATTGCTCGGCGAAGGAGACACAAGTGAATAGCATAAATTCACCAATCATAATGGAATCCAGAACGCTGTTTGCTCATAAAATAAATTTTAATTTATATTAATTTCAAAATAAAGGAAATCAACCTTTTGATTGATCAGAAGGAAGACTGAGTTTGCAGGCGTCAGGATTGATAAATGGAATTAAATTACATCAAATCAAATCAAATCAAATCAAATGGTAGTGTGCTTATACTACAGCAATAACGAATATCATACGACCCATTTAATCCCGCCATATATCGTCAAACACTCGTGAAGATCCACGAGAATGGTTTATAATGTTGCAAATAATAACTAATAATGCCACAAGTCTGTCGGTCCACAGAGCTCTAAAATCATGAAAATAATGCAAGATAAATGCGACCATTTATGGAAGTAATAACACCGTTTCCTGTACCAGCAAATACGGTATTAAAATGCAATCATTTGCCGCCGGTGTATCCCTTTCGAAAGATGACCTTTATGAGTTATGTCCTTCTGTCATCACTTAGATGGCCCAAGAATAATACGCCGCGTTCTTGACTAACCCCCTTCTTCCTGGTCTGTCTTGGGTGTGAGGTGATAACGTATGATTGTTGTCCTCACTGCATATCAGCTGCACAGCATCCCACTGTATTGCACCCACCCACAATAGCTATCACAACATCGACACTGTATCAGTGATCTCAGTGTATTAGCAATACATTACGTTACATATGTGCAGACAAGTTTGAAAACGAAGGTAATTACTGTTATGTATTCTTATAGTCTAAACACTTAAATCTTAAAGCCGAAGTTTAGTTTTGGGATTTTTTTTGTTATTTGAAAGCTTTATGCCCCAAAGTCATAACCCTGCGATAATAGATTCTGAATGTCTTTAGTTTTTTTTTAATTATTAAATGAAAAATCATCGGGACCCCCACGATGATTTTCGACTATATTTTTATATTATATGCAATCCCAAGGGTTAAAATGGCTTAAGGTATCATTGTTATACTCATCTGAAAGAGCAGATTCTTCTGCTCTTTTAGAGAGGTATATACTCCATATACAGCCTTTAACNCTTTGGATGCTATAATGTAAAATATAGCCGAAAATCTGGGGGTCCCCCCGAGCTTTTTCAATAATTATAAAAAAAATAAAGACAAAAAGAAGGCTATATGAGTTGTACCTCATCTGAAAGAACAGAGTCTGCTCTTTCAGATGAGGTATAACACATGTAACCTTAAAGCCTTTTTAACCCTTTGGATGCTATAATGTAAAATATAGTCGAAAATCTCCGGGGTCCCCTCGAGATTTTTCATTAACTAATAAAAAAAAACAACAACTAAAGACATTCAGAATCTATTATTGCAGGGTTATGACTTTGGGGCATAAAGCTTTCAAATAACAAAAAATCCCCCAAACTAAACTTGGGCTTTAAATAAAAAATTAAAAGGGCCGAGGAGTGACTACACTTTCTAAATGTTACATTTAACCTTTTAACCAGCTGTATAAATGTTTAATCCAACTGGATACAAGGTTAAATTCAACATTTACAAAATGTGGTCACTCCTTGGCCCTTTTAAATGTTAAAATAACATTTCATTTTTAGAGTGTATTTACTATCTAGTACACGTACCTTATATATAGATTACAAATTGAATAAAGATGGTGGAAATATAATATTCAAATTTAGGCATAGAACCAGGAAAAAAACAACAACAAAAAGAAAGAAAATACCATACAACAAATCAAAAAGGATGAGAGCAAACAATTATACGAAACTAATAAACTGTCAAAGCTATACTACTCTATGTCCCTATAAACCATACAAAACCGGAAAATATCAAGTTGCGAGCATTATGTTATCAATAATATACGTTTACCCACCAGAATAGGAACATTTGTAAGCCTGTTCACAGCTCTCAACTTTCCCGGTTCTCGTCAGCACAGTTTGACTATTGTGTCGAGTCTGGATTTTGTTTTGGATGAGTGATTTCATTTAAGCATAAATTGATCATCCATATTTTGATGCCATATTTTCATATTGGAAGAGATCCCTAGCTATTCAAAATTTTGAAATTTTATGGAAAATATCTATCTAAGGAGCCTTATTTTTTTGGGACGCATACGAATAGCACGTCTCACTGAGACCCACTTTTTTACTTCGCTGAAACGATTGGAAATGATCATGGTGCCGTGAACGGTCTGCCGATTTTCTAATCAATCTTCCTACAAACACGACCTACATCATCACCTCCTTATACTGTAGGAGAAACCTATCAATCCACGAAGCACTAGAAAAAATACAGATATAGACTTCCGCTGTATGCTGCATTTAGAAACAAACAGATAATTTGTCACAGGGGCGAAAGGGGTCGACACCAATATTGTGGAGATCCTAACGAGGTAACATGCAGTTGAGGTTCTTTCTTTATAGGAATCTCGCTGTCTCGAGCAAAAGCGAATAAAATTATATTTGTAAATCTCTGGTTTACAAATAAATAACAAATTGAATGGCTCGATGAATAAAAATAATAAATGCAAATAGATAAATATATTTCATTTGAATTGCAGAACTTGAATGGATCTAGCCATGCCTTCAAAATGATTGAGTGGATGGAGAGTATACAAACGAACGAACTTCAAATAAACAAATGAGCCATACAAACACAAAGGCATATTTCAAGATATTCAAGAGATATTCAAAGTTTATTGTCAAGCACAAATAGAATACAATGATATAAAAATCATATTCTGGCTGTTGATACAAATAATATAGAATAGACTAAATCTTACAAAAATATGGCGTTGAATAATAGATTGCACAAACCATTACCACAATACATAAAGATACTTACACGTATCCTTATAACTGTGGCAGTTAAACATTATTGTTTGGAAGTGACATTGTTTAGAAATTGTATGTTAAGATTATTGGCACTTCGTAATTTGACATCGATGTATTTGACATAGCAAGTCATCGCAAGAATGTGTTCAGAAAAGTGTTTACTCGTTAAACACAGTTTTAGTTTTTACAGTGCACTATATGAAGCCTCACTGACATTACATACCATCTTTAAATAATAACGACCGAGTGGGTTAAAATGACAATCTCAAATTTAACATGTGGAATTCCAACAGCTTGGAATAAATTAATCACCTCGTAATGCTCTCGTTACTCACTTTTATCACTGTTATTTATGGGAGGCGGGGGCAACTTATTCAATTGACAAGAGGGGTCGCAGGAAGTGCAAAAACCCTTTATGCTTTCATTTGAGCGTCATAATTACGTCATGTACGTGGG
>JZLH01S0008064.1:0-15384 GCA_001188425.1 Eucidaris tribuloides
CTGCATGTTTTAGCATCACAGACACAGTGCACGTGACCGTACTTCTTCTGTTGCCGATTTGAAGACACAAGCATGCACATGTCAAATGTTTACTGATTTGTCGTATATTCTTTACAAGTTTACGTAATCTTAACAAAAATATTATATTAACAAATATTTTTGAAGCATTGTAATTTAGTTTTACCTAATTCATCAAAATAAGCATTTTATACCATCTTCGATGTAGTAAATTCGTGATGAGTGTGACCCCTGACATCGATATCGAACCGTTATTAACCGCATATTATTATAGTGGTCGAGCGCGGAGATCGAAAATCTAATTCCGTTAACCGTCATTCTACGTTTCTGCAAGTCAAAATCAATTTAAGGTGCTGAATTTTACGTTGTCGTGGAATTCCGTTATGATTTCCCTGTTTACTTCACTTGTGTCTACATAAGCTGGCTCAACTATGCAGATGTCCGGGCAGATGTTTGGCTTCAGAGTTTCAGCCAGCCAATGTAAGTGTAACGTTAGATCTAAAGATTTGCCTTTTCGTGTGTTACACACGTACAGCTGCACTGCACCGCACCGCGAGTTTGAGTGTGACTGTGCAGAGTGTGCACTTGCCTTGCTTAGTTTGTGTACACGAACAACAACTCGACGAAGTAATGAAATGAGTGGCCGTTATTATATGCTGTCGTGGCAAATGAATGTGCTTTGAAATTCAGTATTTTATATTGCTGTGAGTGTGAGCAGGTGACAAGTGAGTGGCTTGCTTAGCTTTACTCCCTTAGAAAATGGAGCCAGCTAGACTTGCCACCGCACTGTCAGTGACAGTGTCCACTGAATGGCACTGTCTGTGTCTGGACTGTAGTTCTGGCTGAGCAGAGCTCTCTTATCTTGATAGACTCTACGCCCAACACTTGAAAAAAACGAACAGGGGGAAGGGGAAGCTTTGGCGGCTTAACAAGCCCCCCCCCAATAAAAAAATAAATAAATAATTTAAATAAAAAATAAAATAAAAATAATAAAATTGCGGAGGAATAAACGATTTGACTCTGAGCGACCTTAGTTTACGCCGACTGAGTTGACCATAAATTTTAACTTCGGACCTCTGATTTGGAATAGAAAATGTCCCTGTGTGAGTGTGCTTGGGAACGATCCATAGTGAAGACTGACTCGTTTACGATCCCTCGCGGTAGCGGTTGTCAGGGTTGTGTTTGGACTGTTGTTAGCTGCAAGACATTTATTTTGTGCAATGGAAAATTTATGTATTGTGGAAAAGCTTTATTTTATTACATTTCAATGTACATTGTATTCATCCTTCTGAAAGTTTAATTTAGATCTACGTTAGAGTCTATTTATTTCCTGCAAAGCTTGACTAACTTAGATGTACCGATACATTTGCATGTCCATGAAATCTTTTTCTTTGTGGACAACCTTCGGGCAGCTTTTGGCGTTTTGCTTGGTTGATGGATGCACATGTTGTGCACACTAGTAATCAACGAGGTGCAGGTGCGATTTCTGCTGTGTGCTGTGGATGACTGGCGAGGGTGTCCCGCATTGTAAAGGGAGACAGTGTGGCTACGATTGCTGAGCTATGGCAGGGCTCCACACTAACTTTTTTGCTTGCTTACTTGCCCGAATGAAAGATTTACTTGCCCGATCAACAGTAAACAAAAACATTAAAAATAATTTCTCACTAAATTTAAACAATAAGGCTTTTTATAGCATTGGACATTTTAATTCTGGTGGTTGCAATACATGTAGATGTGATTTATGAAGTTGAGTCATAAAATTAAATACAATGAACGAAATAATGTTGAAATAGACCTGAACACAAAATTTTACACATATTTTTGTTGTTTATGGACATATTTCGCTCATTTCATGATCAAAATTTTACTTGCCCTATTGGGCAAGTAAAGTCTAATATTTTGAGTTTTTACTTGCCCCACATGAAATTTTACTTGCCCTGGGCAAGCGGGCAAGTGCTAGTGTCGAGCCCTGGCTATGGGGTAATACGGCATCTTTTGCTCTGTACTACCATAGCGCCAATCGTTGCGGAACCGTCCCTTATCACAATGCAGGGCATTCTCACTGGTTATCATGGTTATCCACAGCGCATGGCAAAAATCGCACCCGCACCCCATTGACCATTGATACCAATGCTGGAACTTCTGAGCATGGGCACATGCTCGGACGTCAACTAAGCAAAATTAAGTTGCCCGAAGCTTGTCCACCTGGAAGATTTCATTGACAAGCATATGTATCAGTATTAAAAGTCAACTTTGCAAAAGTTTGCAGCAAATAAAGACAATTCAAACTTTTAAATCGTACTTTTACATTGAAATGTACATGTATTCATACAATATTTTCCACTCTGTAAAATGTATGTCTTGCAGCAAACAGCAGTACAAACAACCACAAGCAATCGTAAAAGGCGCCAGTCTTCATTACGGATCACTTCTAATCAAAGTAACAACTAACTACATGAGGTCTATAAAGTGGGTCCCACCTAAACAAAATAGGGAGTTTCAGATTTCTGCGTCGACATGCTGAATATCGGGGTTGACATTTCAGGCACTGCACCTGCTTCAACGTCAACCCTACGTCCACCTCCACATTTTTGAACGGGTTGGTTCAGTGAGGTTCACACCCCCCCCTTTCCCCTATTTCATCATCACAGACTTGGGTTTATTTGTCAGACTAATTAAACACTGAGAGGCTACATGATGTAGGTGGCAAAAAAAAATATGCTTTATGAATCTGAGTCTGTGCCATATTATCCATACTGTAGAAGATCAAGATGTACACTGTATTCTGAAAGTGACACTATCGTTCAAACAAATGCCACTTCTAATGTGAATACCGCAGTAGAATAATAAATGCCTTTCTTATTTCTTTTGTGTGTGTAGGTTATTGCTGTCTTTGGTTCGAATGTCTTTCACTTCATGTTGAAAATCATGGATCCAGTTACGAACAGAAACATGACCACTCATCACTAAGAAGAATTTTGTGTACATGTACCGGTATTTTTACAGCTTTGATCTGTTCACCGCAAATCTCAAGCTCCATGCATAATCTCCATGCAAAACAGGTGAAATGAAAAACTTACTATTCTTTAATTGTAAATCAGAAGACTAGCTGTGCTCTGCAGGTGGAGAACACTCATTGGTTGGCGATGAGGATATACCCAGGTTGCAGCTTTATTTGCGATATTGTTTAGCGTGCTGTCAATATTCTACATGTTACTACCCAGCAAACACAGAACGTTTTCAGAACGTTTTCAAAACGTTTTTTTTTTAGGTCCTGTACGTCTTCGTCCTAAATGAACGGTCTTCGTCCTAAATGAACGAACGTTTTTAAAAGTTTTAAACGTTTTAGGTGGACTTCATATACGTCAAAGTGAGGTTTTTAGAACTATTAAAAACGTTTTTGGAGCGTTACAAATTAACAGTTTTTGTATTTAGAACGTTTATAGAACTTCTAGTGTAGGACGTTATACAGCGAACGTTTTGATATAGGACGTTTACAGAACGTTTGGATATAGGACGCTTTACAAAACGTTTGTGGACGTTGGCAAAATTTACGTTTTGTTTGGAAATCAGAATTGTTTGTTTTGTCGTGTGTGTGGTGCGTGCGTGCCGTGCTGTGTCGTGTGTGTGTGGTGCTTGTTTAGGTTTATGCTGACTTGAACCTATGTTCCACCTCGTCTGGAAAGAGCTGTTTGTGTGGTAAGGACTGTGAGTGAGTGTGACGTGTTGTATGTTGCGGTGCGTGCGCTGCGCGCGTGTTGTGTATGTGTGCGTGTGTTGTGTGTGTGTGTGTATGTGTGTGTGTTTATGTGTGTGGCGTGACTGGACCTACGCTGTCCATGTATTGTTTTTCGTGTGTCTGTAGTAGCTTTGTTTATGTTTGTCTGTTGTGTGTGTGTGTGTGTGTGTGTGTGTGTGGTGTGTGTGGTGTGTATGTGTGTATTGTGTGTTGGTGTTTATGGTATGCGTGTTGTGCGTGTGTTTACATGTGCATTGTGTGATCTTTTACGTGTGTGGTGCTGTACCGTCCGGTTGTAGAGCCGATTTGAAATGTATGCGTCGCTGGGTGATTAAATGTATTTACTGTGTGTGTATACATGCGTTGTGTGTTGGCCTGTATGTGTGTGTCTGTGTGTGCGTGGGGGGGGGGGTGATGGATGGGTGGAGTGTGTTTGCAACATCTTTGCTAGCAGTCAGTTGCGTAAATAGGTAATTGAATTTTATTTCCACATATTAGTTGGAAACACGAAAAAAATGACCATGTAACCACGTAACGCACAAATACCATAGTCAAGCGAGGCCTTTATCTAAATGCCATATTCATTGGTAATTTGCATAATCAGTTTAATGAACAACTTCACCCCATATTAATAGACATTTTCATAGTGTTTTGAACATTAGCGCGACCATATAGTTTGTTATCAAATGCATTAACAAAGTCTGCAAAATGATTACAGTCCCGTGAAGTGATTCACTTTATAGGAGAGAACTATCAATTAATGTAAAAACAAAAATACAAAAAAATTTAATATAAAAACCTATTACAATATGCGATATATAATATCGATGCTAACTTATTGTCTGACAGTTTAGGTAGGATTGCATAGGTATTAGGATAAGGTCAGGTTATTTACTGATAGGACTATAGATGTATAGGTTTATGTGAAAAGAATGGAAAGTACAACCAATTGCTTCTAGATTTCAAATTTTTTCTTATTTTTACATTTTTACGTAACCGAGTTCGTTTCAACGTCCACAAACGTTAAAACGTCGCAAAACGTTTTCTAAACGTTTTAAAGTTTTTAAACGTTCCGCCAAAACGTTTCTAACGTTTTGTAAACCGTTTTAGTTTTTTCCAGGTCTGGCTTAATTACGAATTGCTCTTTACGTTCTAGGACGTTTCAACACGTTTTAAAAAACGTTTTAAAAAACGTCCAGAAACGATTTTTAAATTAAAAGCTACCATTTTACGTCTATAAACGTTTTCAAAAACGTCCAAAAACCTACCTTCGGACGTTTTAAGACGTTTTTAAAACGTCCATTGTTAGCGCGAGCGTAGTTACTATTAGAGTCTACTGGAGTACACACACTGTGACTTAACGAAGCTTTCAGGAACCGTTCAATTTGTTGTGAATTCATTTCATAGAAGCAGACGATTGCAATGACTATCATAGGTACCCAGTTGGAATTTCTCCTGAACATCCTACAAACGGAATGTGCGAATGGATAAATTCAATGATCTGAATGTTTGTTTTATTCAGCACATACAGCAGCGTACCTCTGGTGATTAGTGAAAAATTCCAACGCTTTATATCAGGCATAATGTGCCATACTAAGGATTGTGACTTGCAGAGCTGGATCGATAGTGCTGTATTGCTAGGAGAAACTGGATCATTGAAAAAGTTTGGGGGAAAGTTTGTTCTGCATATGGAATTAACTGAAGCTCATTAAATAGAGAATTATTCATTGCGCTTGCATATTTTTGTCACACCTTCCACATGTACTACACTGCTGCAGGATCGTTCTTGCTCGCGGCCCATACTGTGTATGTGTTATATACATGATGCATAATGAAATTAGCACTGATTTTTCAGATAAAAACACATGTTACAGTGTACCATGTTTTTCTTTTTTCTTTATCTTGATTTTTTTTATTCACCTGTACAATATTAATTAATGATTTTTAACGAATGATGGATGATCACTTGCCTCAAATACCATTCGTTAGGGCACATATCAACAATGCTGCAATTATTCAAATTATGCATCACAATTTCAATGTCATGTAAATTACTGACCAGTTTATTGTTATACATGATAATATGTACATGTACATGTATGTTATTTTTTTGTACATGTACATGATACTTGTAAGTGTTACACAAATTGGGTTTTTAATTGTATGCTTGGTTCATTACACGTTTCCACATGACTGGCTCCAGGCAAACACAAGCCTTTGGAATACTGGGTATCCATTTTGAACAAGGATTAAGTACACGCTACAATGCATGAATGCAATGCTTTATGGTTAACCTCGCTAAATGGAGAGAACACTTGGAAAAAATTGTACATGTGAAGTGAGGTGAAAAGCCCATTTTAGTTGCATTTTTTCTTATTATTTGAAAGCTTTTATGGCCAAATGTCATGTCACATCATAACAGATTGAATGTCTTATATTTTTTTTTATTAATTAATGTGAAATCTTAAGGGGGGTAGGGCCGGACCCCAAGATTTTCGACTATTACAGTATTTTACATAACAGCGTTCAAACGGTTAATCAAGGTGTAAGGTTATTGAATTATACCTCATCAGAAAGAGCAGGACTCAAAATATCCCCCCCCTCCGAGATTGTCATTAATTAAAAACAAAATAAAGACATTCAGAATCCTGTTATTGGTGTGCATATGACCTTTGGGCATGAGCTTTCAATAAAGCCGAAATCGTTAAAACTAACTTGTTTGAGTTCAGATTTGTAAGTTAGCTTGTAATAATTGAGGTGACAAGTTCCCATCTTGTTCATTTTTCAGACATTTTGTTTTTGCTAAACAATTGCAATACATTTCATAACACGTATATAAATGTTCCTTGTTTTCTTAGTTGTGAAGTACTTACTGTATTTTAGTGTGCGCGTAATTGTAGGGACAGTGATTTTCTGTCTACCAGTAATCATAACAAAATCTGTTTGATTCTTACTTTTCATTTGAAAATTCATGGAATTCACCTTTGCAAAACAGAATTCATGTTTTTGCTGTGTACATTTTCTATGATAATATGGAAATGGAATTTCCTCTTTAAGATCAAGTTGAAATGGAATTACAGGTTTTCAACAACGGAACAGACCATTTCTTGAAGCGGAAAATAACTGTCTCTATAATTGATGTGAAAGCTCATTAATAATGATCGTGATGTGACCTGATTTATGCTGCGTGTTGTGTTATACAGGGGAACCTCATTACAAAGAGGACCTATAAACCATGACAATAACCTTGTTAATGTTTCTCACTATATCAGGGTCCAAAAGCAAACTGAACAGAACAAAAAAACATTTGAAAGCTGAGACTATGCCCTTGATGGTGATGTAAGCATGACATCACAAAACTGTTTCCTCATTACCTAAGAGGGCGCTTTTGACTTGCACAATTATTTTTGAGACACACTGTATATCATATTATATATATTTTCTACATGTTGAATATATAGAACAGTGCTCAATGTCAACCGATTCAGGATTTACACTGACATGTATACTACTGCTCAAATAGATTGGCATACTGGTTTCAGTTCCATGAAAGGATCAATTATGCACGATATATGAGGGACTGCCATTTACGAGGTGAAGCGGATGCCAAAACTTTAAAGGTATTGGCTAACATTTACCACAGTTAAAATAATCTGAGCCACATGATTCCCCATGCTACCATGTCTTTGATGAGGTCTAAAAATGAAGCCCTGAAAAAATTGTATTTCAAAATGATTATTTAGTGCTTTAAAAAAGTGAAAATCGTAAGTTGACCAGATTCACTTGCCCATTTCCTCCCATAGACTTACTGTGTGTACACCTAGGCTATTGAAACTCGCCCCGAGTTTTAATTGTTTATTCATGCATAACTTGCTGTTGGCAATGTAACTTTCCAAAGTTTTGTATTCTAGGACGTGTTTATTTGTCCATTTGAACACTACTATGTCGCTCAGATATCAAAGTTTGACAATTTTTTAAATTGAAGCTCCACAATGTTAGCCTATCACTTAAAGTAGTAGTGCATGTTAACATACTCAAGCTGTTTTTTTTTCTAAAAATGAATGTTTGTTGTTTTTACTTAAATGTCAGCTTTTGTAAATCATGAAATAACTGCAACTCTACAATAATTCTTTACATAGACATAATACAGGGTTTCAAGCCTTATTTCATGTCTTTGATAATTATTGTCTTTGCACATTTTAATCCAGTTTTTGATACTTGTAATCAATTATTTCTTCTACAGCAGTATTATACAGTACAACAAAGGAGGTTAATTCCCTTTTAAACAAGTTCAAAGCCACCAGCAGAAACTATTATAGGCATGTACTTTGCCAAGTCTTCCTTGCAAATGGGTAGACAAAAAATTCTTGCATGACTTCATACCAACAGATCATTATAAAAGGGAATAAGCCTTTGATACTTTTATGCTAGCTGCATCTCAGTCTGGTAATATGAGCAGTACATAATTCTTACGTTTTCAGGGGCATGCAAAAAGAAATGATGCTATTTTTTCTGAAATAGGACTCAAATTTACTTTACTGTGCATGTATGTGCACTAATCTGGCATAAAAAAATCATCAATAGCAATTGCCTAACTAGCGCATTTCAATTTTTTGATTGTTGAAAGTGATCCAAAAAGTGTCAAATCTGATTTGTATATCGGTCAAATTCTTTCTTAACTAACAGTATACTTGATACAATGTGACAAAATTTATTGGGGCAATATGGCTTGGGAATTGATGTTTTATCATGTGCTCAAATTCCAGTTTGTTCATATGAATTATTAATACAAATGATTATTTCCAAAAATCGTTTTTCAGGTTTCCCCATTAAACTGGCAGCTTTGAGTTCTTTTGTGCTTTCAGAAACAAACAGCTTCTTAAACATATTTGATGCCGGTTGGAACTCCAGTCATTGAAATTTCTTTACAACTTATGCTACAACACAATATATCGAGAGATAATCCAACTGGGTCAAGCATTTGACCTAGATACATGCAACTATTCACCTTGAACTTTGCATTTCTATGAAAATAAATGTTGTTTTTGTTTCATTGAAATACAAGTACATTCCGCATTTTAACTCAGGTATTTTCATTATATATGTAAGCAATATTTCTTGTACATAAAAATATATATATACTTTCTACTTTGTTCTAGCAATATGCAAGCAATATCAATTGATCAGGACTTGCACCTTCATGTACTGTATGCATGCACACTACCATTTAAATATTTTGGCAGGCTGGTTCGGTCAATGAAAGGATCGATGGTGCATGGTATAAACCTTTTTTTCGGTAGTGTAGTGTTACTAGTGTACATACAACCACAAACCATTTTTGTCAAAATGAATGTATGTTGCTTTCACCCAAATGCTGTAAGTCAGAAATCATTGCCACTGGGGTATATTTTCACATACAGTATATATTTACCTGATTACAGGAAAAGCCATATTCTTGGACATTGTAGCTGGTTATTCCTGTGACCTACATGTACTTGTAATATGTACAAGTGTACACTAACCACTATTTATATAGATAAAAAAGTTGTTTTCTGCCGTTATGCAGCTTTTATTTATTAATAAAATATTTGTAAATGAGTTGTAATTGAAATGTGTATTCGATTATTTTTTTCATATTTTTGTGTACATGTATATGTGTTCATGTTTGTTCTTGAAGAGTCTTTGACCTACAGTCAACCTTGCACATTTGTCAAAGTAGAAGGTCTATATGGGAACCGTAGGCTGGGGGTGCACCGCCCCCCCCCGCTGAGCCAAAGGAGTTCCGCCCCTGGCAAGCAAAAAGACATTTTCACCACCGTTTCTGCTTGCTTTCAACGCCTGATTTTCTCAACTTACGTTCCACCTCCCTAAGATGTGCACCTCCCCACACCAAGTTAGTTCCTCCTCCGCAAGATGTGCACCTCCCCATGACCAAACCAGCCTACGCCCCTGTTATCACCCCATGATTAGTCCTTTAATTGTATTATAACCTAGCTAGGCAAGGTTCACTGTACATTCATGTTGTGTATCCATGTACAATTTAACATTTAAATATCACGTCGTAATAGGTTATGTTCTTAAAATGACGTCGAACATAAAAGAGATTAAAATCATATACGACATCAATCCGATGTCTAATACTGGTCAAGAATCAGTGCAAAAGACGTCATAAAGACGCCGTAGTTGACTATTAACAGACGTTATCACGTCACTATAGGACGTCAATATGACGTCTAAAACTAGTCAGAAGTACGGCATGAAGACGTCATTAAGACGTCGTAGTTGACTATTAACGACGTCATAATCACGTCAATATACGACGTCCATATCACGACGTGTGCTGTTGCAAATACTCGTCTTTAAGACGTCTTTTTACGACGTCATTATGACGTGAGACACGTCGTAAAATGACGTCATAATCTACGTCTAATCTGACGTCTAATACTGGTCAGGAATACGACATAAAGACGTCATTAAGACGTCGTAGTGGACTATTGACGACGTCATAATCACGTCAATATACGACGTCCATATCACGACGTGTGCTGTGTCAAATACTCGTCTTTAAGACGTCTTTTTACGACGTCATTATGACGTGAGACACGTCGTAAAATGACGTAAATAAGACGTCTTTTTTACCAGTTTTTGCTATCAGGGAATTCTTACCACCAAATTTCAAGGTCGGAATGGTTAGTGTTTATTCACGCCATAAATCAGTGTCTGGCATGTGCACCCGTGCGGTAGTATCGACACGCCTGAAATAGATTTTTGATTTATTTTTGCCCAGTCGATTCAACTAAGGTTTTTGTGCATACAACATGGATAGAAATAGGGGAGGGGGGGGGTGGGATTGTTCTATGCCGTGTTTATCACATGATTATAGACGTTTTATCAATGGTCTTAGATCAGTATATTTCTAAATATTTGAATTCAGACTTGGATTATAAATTTCAATGAATTGTTTCTCCTTTAAAAGTCGTTTCATTCTATCGTCATCTGTCATTTTGTAAAAGTTAGGCTCCTGCGGTCCAGCACATGAGTAAATATGGTTGCTTAAAGATAATTGTCCGTATTCTTACGGCGGATTTGTTGTCTGTGTACTGTTAATCTGTGGCGAAGAGTACCAACAGTTTCCCCTATGTATTGTTCTCCGCAACTATTACATGTTATGCAGTATAATAAATTCTTGCTACAACAGGTAAAATCATATTTTTTGGCAAATTTGGTAGATGCCCCTTTAAAAAGAAAATCCCCGACTTCCTTTATGTATGGACAAGCTTTGCACCGTTTGTCCTTGCACTTTTTGATTCCACCAGCTCGAGTGTCATGATTTAAAGCTGCTCTAGTTAGAATTCGTTTGAGGTTAGGTGCTTGTCGTTTACTCGGGATAAATTTAACGTTTTTAAAGACCGGTTCAAGAGTCTTGTCCCCACATAATGATGGTAAGGAATCTCTAATGATCTTAAACATATTAGGATTGTTGGGGTTGTATGTGTGAACAAACGGAATAATATTTGGATCGGTGTCCTTCTTTTGACATGAACGCAAAACCTCAATGGGAATGGACTTCGCCTTGTTAATACCATTCTCTGTAAATGATTTAGGGTATTTACGTGCTAGAAGCACGTCTTTCATTCATTGAGGCGTGTATCTTGAGTAGTTGGGTCTGATACAATTGTGCAAGTACGCCTTGCAAGATTATAAGGGACCTTTACTTTATAGTGCCGAGGGTGACATGATTTAAAGTGAAGGTATTGGTGAGTATCAGTGACCTTGTAGAAAATATCCGTTTTAATAACATTGCCATCATTGATTACCATGACATCGAAAAAAACTTACATTACGCTTGCCAGTTTCAAATTTGAATGATATAGATTCATGTAAATTTTGCAGGATATTGGTTAATTGATCAATATTACCATATTCATCCCTCCAAATGATAAAGCAATCATCGAGATATCTTAACCAATTATTTTGGACATTACTTCTCAATTCGTTATTGAAACTATTCCCAATGGAAACATACATCCTTTCTTCCAGATATCCCATAAACAATGTTGCATAGGTCGGGGCCATTTTAGTTCCCTTGGCTGTACCTTGTAGTTGTAAATAAAATGAATTATTAAATTGGAAAGTATTTTTGTTTAGTATCATATTCACAGCCTCCAAAATAAATTCTTTTGTGAATCTGGAATCAACTACATCAGGATGCTTGTCTAACCAATATTCAGTACTATGTATTCGAGAATCATGTGGGATATTAGTATACAAACTATTTACATCATATGTTACAAGTAACGAGTCGCCATCTACTGTTTTGGGGAGATGATTTAGGAAATCGAGGTCATCCCGCACAAAACTTTTGACATATTTTGTCAGTGGTTTTGACAGAATATCAACAAAATTACTCAGTCGATGAGTGGGACAATTTGGACCAGCTATTATGGGACGCGTTTTTTATTTTTTAGGTGCATCACAGTCAATATATTCTGACTGCTGATTTTTGACACATTCTATTATTTCTGAACTTTGGTGAATTTTCGGTAATCCGTAAAGATTACTCGTACCAAATTCAAATTCACTTAAAAAGGTTTTCTCATGTTTTGTGAAACATTGTTGATGTTTTTCAACAAAGGAATGCATTTTCTTCATAATGAGTCAATATTACTTTCTAACTTCTTGTACGTTGATTTGTCATTAACGTGTTCTTCCATTTTAGCAATATAAAATGTAGTATCCATGATGACAAAGGCTCCTCCTTTATCAGCTTGTTTAATTATGATATCATCATTACTCTTCAGTTTGTCTAAATACGAGCGTTCATTGTTATTAACATTACTTCTCGTTTGTTTATTGTCAGTTATATTGTCAACGGTTCTTTTCAAAAAATCAACGTAGGTATCTACAGTGGGATTTCTGTTCCTCTCTGGTGTAAATTTACATTTTAATTTCTAACTTTGTCTAATTTTGCTGTGTTCTCTAGATCGTTTGAGCCGTAAAAATATTCCTTAAGACGTAGTGAATGACAAAATTTATATACACCTTCTTTTACAGTTTTCCTGTCCCGTTTAGGCGTAGGAGTGAATTAAGACCCCTTCTTCAATAATTCAATCGCACCATTGTCAAGTTCAAGTGATGAAAGGTTGATTACTTTGGGCTCGATTTTAATTCTACTCACGTTACTGGATTGCGGCGTTTGATTAAAATTCATCTTTGAAGTAGAAGGAAGTCGTCCAGTCGAAAATGGTTGGAACTTCGTTTTTTAACTTCTCTCCATTCTTCTGTGTTGTTGAAGTCAGGGTTAGGTAGTGATGATGTGACAACTTGTGCGTAGCTCCTTCTCGGCCTGAAACCACGGCGATGAGACGGCAGGTCAGAATAGCCTGATGAATGTTGTGCGTGATGTTCGTAATGTTGAGTGTTGTATGCTGGGCGGAGGAAGTGAGCGTTCTCTCGATTATAGTTGCGTTGTCGTGGTTGTTGTTGGGATTGATACCGCTGGCGACGTTGAGTGTATTGCGGTTCTGGCCATTGTTGCTGAGGTGGTGGTCGTTCTTGACGTCGCTGTCTTTCTGACTGATACCATGTAGCTGCTCTTCGAACTGGTCAAGATCAGTGAGAATTATATTTGTACTCAGAGAAATGTTAGCATCACGGAGCTGGGAGTCAATTCCGTTCAGCACGTTCAGAATGTTCAGAACGTTCAGAACGTTCAGGTGAATGTATCACTTCACCTGAAGAAATTAAATGAAAGCGTTTGTGAAGTATATTTGCTAGTACATATCTGGCTTCTTATTTTCTCTTCTCCTTTTTATTTATTTATCTATTACAACTGCAGTCCGGATTTTCATACTTTTCTTATAGTTTATATACGAGTGAAATGGAGAATTATTTGAAGCCCTCGCAAAGTAACGAATTATCCAATCTGTGGCAACATCTAAAGTACATGCGTAAAGAACTGAACAGAATTGACTCCGTGATGCTAACATTTCTCAGAAATCCCACTTTAGATACCTACGTTATTTTTTTTAAAAGAACCGTTGACAATATTACTGACAATAAACAAACGAGAAGTAATGTTAATAACAATGAACGCTCGTATTTAGACAAACTGAAGAGTAATGATGATATCATAATTAAACAAGCTGATAAAGGAGGAGCCTTTGTCATCATGTATACTACATTTTATATTGCTAAAATGGAAGAACACGTTAATGACAAATCAACGTACAAGAAGTTAGAAAGTAATATTGACTCAGTTATTATGAAGAAAATACATTTCTTTGTTGAAAAACATCAACAATGTTTCACAAAAAAATGAGAAAACCTTTTTAAGTGAATTTGAGTTTGGTACGAGTAATCTTTACGGATTACCGAAAATTCACCAAAGTTCAGAAATAAAAGAATGTGTCAAAAACCAGCAGTCAGAATATATTCACTGTGATGCACCTAAAAAATTAAAAATGCGTCCCATAATAGCTGGTCCAAATTTTCCCACTCATCGACTTAGTAATTTTGTTGATATTCTGTTAAAACCACTGACAAAATATGTCAAAATTTTTGTGCGGGATGACCTCGATTTCCTAAATCATCTCCCAACAAACGACTCGTTACTTGTAACATATGATGTAAATAGTTTGTATACTAATATCCCACATGATTCTCGAAAACATAGTACTGAATATTGGTCAGACAAGCATCCTGATGTAGTTGACTCCAGATTCACAAAAGAATTTATTTTGGAGGCTGTGAATATGATACTAAACAAAAATACTTCCCAATTTAATAATTCATTTTATTTACAACTACGAGGTACAGCCATGGGAACTAAAATGGCCCCGACCTATGCAACATTGTTTATGGGATATCTGGAAGAAAGGATGTATGTTTCCATTGGGAATAGTTTCAATAACGAATTGAGAAGTAATGTCCAAAATAATTGGTTAAGATATCTCGATGATTGCTTTATCATTTGGAGGGATGAATATGGTAATATTGATCAATTAACCAATATCCTGCAAAATTTACATGAATCTATATCATTCAAATTTGAAATTGACAAGCATAATGTAAGTTTTTTCGATGTCATGGTAATCAATGATGGCAATGTTATTAAAACGGATATTTTCTACAAGGTCACTGATACTCACCAATACTTTCACTTTAAATCATGTCACCCTCGGCACTGTAAAGTAAAGGTCCCTTATAATCTTGCAAGGCGTACTTGCACAATTGTATCAGACCCAACTACTCAAGATATCACGCCTCAGTGAATTGAAAGACATACTTTTAGCACGTAGATACCCTAAATCAATTATAGAGAGTGGTATTAACAAGGCGAAGTCCATTCCCATTGAGGTTTTGCGTTCATGTCAAAAGAAGGACACCGATCCAAATATTATTCCGTTTGTTTACACATACAACCCCAACAATCCTAATATGTTTAAGATCATTAGAGATTCCTTGTCCATACATAAAGGAAGTCGGGGATTTTGTTTTTAAAGCGGCATCTACCAAATTTGTCATAAAATATGATTTTACCTGTTGTAGCAAGAATTTATTATACTGCATAACATGTAATGGTTGCGGAGAACAATACATAGGGGAAACTGGTGATCAAGGGCGCC
>JZLH01S0008064.1:22565-45493 GCA_001188425.1 Eucidaris tribuloides
GGCCTGACTGGGAAAAATTTTTGACCTGGGATTTGGCTTTTACCGCGGACGAACAATGATGTACGTCCCCCCCCCCCTACATTTCAAAATGGATTTGCGCCACTGTCATTAGATATATGTCATTAGACCCCAAAATTGTAAATATCGGGGCTTTCGTGTAAGAATAAGATTCAGAAAACCAATAACATGTACATTCTACATCAGTATAATTGGGAGGTCGTTGAGCTATGAATGCCCTTGCTCGAAATGAGGTTATCATACAAACATATTTTTGGGATTATTATGTGCAATTTATAATGGAGAAAACAAGTATAAGTGCTGTGTGTGAATTCTGAAACAAAAACCATGTTGGCCACTTGAGGGTTTCATTTGGGGCCAATTTCTTAAATTTCAGCAAACAGGCAAATATCTTAGCCTTTGGGTCTAGGGTTAGAAATATATAATAGCATTAACCATTCATTGCTTACCGATGATTTACCATAATATTGTACTGTTATCATGTTCCTCTTCCAAAACAGAACAATTTAATAAGAAAGTTGTTAATGAATAATGATATTCTTCGTTCTATTCAAAGAAGGACATCCTTATGACGTGAGCATGTGTGATTAAATGTTGAATGATTTGAATGTTGGCAATAAGTTATTGTCCATAGTTCTATTTTTTATGTCACCATTACAATCATTTTTTTGGTCACTTATGATGATGGCCTCTTGCATTTTATTTAATACATTTTCTAAGTTAAGTAATGATAATTATGATAAAATTATTAATTCGATATATTATTGGTATACCTATATTATTTAACCAAAAATATTATACTGTAAGTGATATATTTTGACAGTATTTTGTATTATGTATTTTGTTTGAAATGCAGACAGATAAAATATCATGAATCAAAACATATCAAAATAAATTCAAATTTTGTATGTGTACACTGAAACATGATTTAATGACAAATAACGTCAGCACATAAATATTACTACTAAATCGCTATAATCTTCACCACCTTTTACTTCTTCCTTTCTTCTTTTTCTTCTTCTTCTTCTTCTTCTCCTCCTCCTTCTCCTCCTCTTCCTCCTTCTTATTCTTCTCCTTCTTCTTTGTTTTCTTCATCTTTTTATTTCTCTTTTCTCCTTCGCAGGAAGAAATATGCACTTCGTTTCGATTTCGACATCAACAACTGTAGCTTCCTCCCGGCAAGAAGCAGTACCACAAAAGAAAGTAGTCTGTGAGGAACAAGAAAAAAAGTTAGTAATGCTCAATGTTTCACTTATCGACAAATAGATTCATTTTCTGTATAGCAGCCCTTATACACGTAAAATGCATTATCCTGCCATATCCTTGTACTTCTTCTATTGTCGAATCAACTGTCATAGGCATCGTTTAACAATGTTTCCAGTTGTTGCTGTTGTTTTCAATCAAAGCAACATGATCCTCTAAGCTAATATTTCTCCGATATGGTATGAAATTGCGTCCTGAAAAAGCAATACAAAACAGCCACTAAATGCTTCTCAAAAGCGAAATCAAGAAGCATGCATTCCAGTTTTCTTCCATTGACTGCTGTTATATAGAATTATTGTTGCGAGGACATTCATATGCCGATTTATCTGTATCTGCATTTATCTGTATAACGTTTGCTATCAATAACTCAAGTCTCTCAACTTGTTTTGTGTTCTTACGTCACAAGCTTAAATTTTGGGGGTTATAGACTGGTGCCATTTCTGAAAAAGAACCCGTTTTCAGGCTCCTAGCGGAATTTTGGGGTAAAAGCTGGAAACCAGACTGTTTAACATAATTCAAGTTACACTGAATTCAATAAACCCAGTTCCCAAGCCAAATTCTGGGTTTTTGACCATCTAATTTGCATAAACAAAATGGCCGCCACATTTCCACTTTTGGACATGTCGGAACAAATTATTGTAGTCACTTTGTAACAATCAAAGGAAATAAAGAAATAAAAGTCAATATATATAATTTCAATATCCAAAAATAATTATATGCCATTTCTGACATATTTAGCAGACCAAAGTATTCATTAATATGCAAATTACGTGAGATAATTAAAGAAAAATGAATTTCCTATATAAATAGTTTTAACATAAAATAAGACTCTTAAATACATTAATCGATGTTGTGAGGATGGAATAAGTACAAAGCAATATATTTCAGAAAAAATGGCGTAAGCACTATAAAAATGTGTGATTTAGGCCATTTGCATGTAATTTGCATAAACAGAATAACTACCACTATATCATACTTGGACGTTTCCTGAACCGTCTTTTACTGCAATTAGGCCTACTCTGTAATAAGATAAGCCCAAATGAATTAACAAGTGTCTGCAACCATATGTTAAGGTTAGATTATGAAATTTAGAAATTCTAATGTAAAATAAACAACACTTATGAATATGCAAATTAGTGACAGTATATCTTTCTAATGTCTTTGTAAGCTAGGTAAGGAAATAGTAACGCCGCATGTAGTTCACTTTTGTCACTTGTCCCTGATGATTGCTAAGATCAATGTGAAAGAAGAAATGGAATAATAATTCTGGCGCACGAAAGTAATAAAGGTGCAAATAAAGCGGGAATAATCACTAGCCCAATTATTAGGCAAAGGGGGTGTAGCGGTTCCGATTGCAACGGGGACTAGCTGACCAACTGCCCGCACAAAGAGTGTATGCTTACATTTACTTATGATAATAGAATAAATGTTGTTAAAAAAATCTCCTGTAAAAAAAGTGTTAATTAAAAGTGGTCGTGTGTAATGTTATTGGTGATAACCTCAAATAATCGGTATTATTTTGTTTAATATAACTCTTTGATTATGATAAGTGCCATAAAATCAGTTTCCAACATGCTAAATAAATAATGAAACCACGTGATTTGGTGTATCCAATCAAGGATCGAGAAAGTATTTGTTAATTTTTTTACGTATAGTAGACTGGTGCCATTTCTGAAAAAGAGCCTGTTTTGAGGCTACTAGCGGCATTTTGGGGTAAAGGCTGGGAACCAGACTTTTTAACATAATTCGAGTACGGTGAATTCAATAAACTCGGTTTCCAAACGAAATTTTGGAGTTTAGACCATCTAATTTGCATAAACAAAATGGCTGCCAAATTTCCACTTTATGACTTGTCAGAAACAATTTTTATAGTCACTTTGTAACAAGCAAGGGAAATAAATGAATAAAAGTTATTATGTGTAATTTCAATATCAAAGAATAGAAATATGAAATTTCTGAGATATTTAGTGGACCAAAGTACCATGAATATGCAAATTACGTGACGTCATCGATGAAAAATGAATTTCTCACATATATGTAAGTTTTTAACATCAAATAAGACTCTAAAATATATTTATTGATGCTGTGAGGGTAGAATAAATACAAAGCAAATACATTCAAAAATAATTTGGCGTAAACACTATAAACTGGGTGATTTAGACCATTTGCATGTAATTTACATAAACAGAATAAACACCGCAATGTCATACTTGGACCTTCCCTGAACCATTTTTGTTTTACTATATATACTCTGTAATAACACCAATGAATGAACAAGTCTTCAACTATATTTAAAGGTAACATGCAAACTTGTGACAGTTATAAAGAATCTATCCTCCCAATGTCTTTATAAGCTTGAAAAGGAAATGTAGTTCCCTTTTCCAAATTACCCCGGTGATGAGCGGTTCCGATTGCAACGGGGACTAGCGGACCAGCTGACAACATACAGAACGTGTGCTTACTTAAAATAAAATATCCTCCCTGCTCAAAAGTATTACAGCATACACTATAACGCATGTATTTTGAGTGGAAGGGGTCTTTCAATAATAATGTCCTAGTAAAGTTTATTATTGAGAAAAAATTATTTGAAAAGAAATTAATGAATATTCTTTCTCCTATCTTCTCCAAGGCGGAGAGATTATCAAATGCAGGCGCACCCACGGCAGACGGGCTGGAACTTCTACTTTCACCTGTCTATAAGAGTGATGGGGGTTAATTTACATTAGCATAGTAATTTGGTTTCATATTTCCCGTTAAATAGTTTGTATGGTTTGGAAATACTTTCAACAAACGAACAAAATGCTAATACGTTACTCTGAAGCGGTCTCAGAAAGAAGACCACATCCGGAAAAGAAAAAAGCGCCTCCTATCTTCATAAGACAGTGGTAAGGAGGATACGCCCCATATTTTAGACAAGACCTCTTCAAGTTATGATTTATTCTTTCTCAATTCTAAAGGCGGTTTACTATTGCAAACATTCTAGACTTTGCTGTCATGTGACTTTTCAGTACATTGGATATAATGATGTGGAGAGAAGGCCACCATCTTTTATAAGTAGCCTTATACTCCTTTCCACTGTCTTGTGAAGATAGGAGGCGCTTTCTTCTTCGCGGGTGTGGTCTTCTTTCTCTGACCGCTCCAGAGGAACATACATGTATTGACATTTTTTGTTTGTTGGAGTTTTTTCCAAACCATCAAAACGGTTTCACGGATAATATGAAACCGAATCACGATGCTAATGGTAATTAACACCCCACCCCTAAAGGGAGGCGAAAAAACCCGATAAATTTTATGTTCCAGCTCCTGTGTTGTGGGTGCGCCTGCATTTGATAATCTCTTCGCATTGGAGAAGAAATGAAAAAAAAATCATTGATTTCTTTTCAAATAATTTGTTATTTTCCAAGAATAAACTTCATTAGGGCTTCATTATAGAAAGACCCCTTCGACTCAAAATGCATGCGTCATAGTGTATGTTGTCATACATTTGAGTATAGGGAGGGTAAATGCTCTGAAAAAATTCCCGTGTAAAAGAAGGTTTACTTAAAGATTGTGTCATTGATTTGCACGTCAAAAAACATCTATATGAATGAAATCAGCTGAAATCATATCCAATGTGAAGATTAATATAAATAAACACCTCTCATAGAGACTTGGGGTAAAATATTGAGTTTTGGTGAAAATCTGGAAGGTTAAACTTCATCCATTTTCAAATTACTCAGGAGCAATTTAAAAAAAATCCGCGACGTCAAACGTGCACGTGCCGTTCCAAAATTGTCCGATCAGCCGTTAGCCAATGGTCGCGCGGGGGTTAGCCGTTTTAACCAATCACTGTGCGCTCCGCTAGTCTTGCAACGGTACACAGTAACCGCGATTCGCAGTTTGAGCAAAATTGAAACTCACGGAAAGAACAACATTCTGGTAACATGTCGTTATTAGTTTTTCTCATAAAACAACAAATTCATGACGTATTGTTAGTACTAAACTACCGTTTGGTATTGATAATGAAGGAAAGTAATGGACTTGCACATCCCTGACACAATCTTTAAGAGCGCTCGTGTACAATATATTTGGTGATATCATTCAAATGATCGGTCTTCGTGATTTTTTTTATGTAACTCTGTGACAATTAGTCTAGTGTCGACACTTGTGTTCAGGCTTTTAGCTGCATTTTGCTGGGAACCAGACTTTTTAAACATAATTCGAGGGTGCTGAATCCGATTAACTTGTTTCCCAAGTGAATATTGATTTTTACCATCCAATTGGCTCGTGAAAATAAACCCGTTTTTATATTAGGTGACTTCAACATTGATATCCTTCAAATTGCCAATAATAACTCATCCCAACTTTTTGTTAATTCGCTGTTCAGTAATTCTTTTCTCCCCTTGATTAATAGGCCCACTTGCATAACAAGGACATCACTTTTGGACAACATTATAACTGACCGACATGACGCAACGACAAGTGGTATTATATATTGTGACATCACTGATCACCTACCCGTGTTCCACGTCACATCGTTAAATGCCCCCTTCCATTTCCATGCAAAATCTACCCCAAACCCATACCGGGAAATAAACTCTGAACGCATAAAGCGTTTCAAAACCGAACTACAAAGCATAAACTGGTGTGATGTTTTGAATTCGGATGATCCTAACGAGGCTTATAACATACTTGAAGGGAAGCTTCATGCTTTGTATAAAGTTAATTTTCCTCTTTGCAAACCAAAAAGAAGAATAGACAAATTAAAGCCATGGATGTCTGATGGGCTTTTGAAATCCATAACATATAAATATAAGTTATATAAACGGTTTTTACATAATCCCTCAATTTCCAATGAATCAAAATATAAACAGCTTAGGAATAAATTATATTCTCTGATTAGAAGAGCAAGAATTGATTATTATAGAAGTAAGTTTGACCAATATAAATCAAATATAAAGGCCACTTGGTCAATTATAAATTCGTTGTTGAATAGGAAAGTCAAAACAAAGATAAACTGTAAAATGAACTGTAATGGGAATATTACAAATGATACCAAAGAAATAGCCAATTCCTTCAACATTTTTTTTTTACTGAAATCGGGCCATCTTTGGACAAATTAATACCTCCTAGCCCTGTGAATTATCACCAATTCCTCACAGACAATTACCCACATTCACTGTATTTCTACCCTACAACAGAAAAAGAAATTTGTGACATTGTGAAGTCTTTCAAACATAACAAAGCGCCTGGTCTGGATGAGTTCAATCCAGGGATAATTAAAGCTGTCATTTCTGAAATAAGCGAGCCTTTGTGCCACATTTTTAATCTATCTTTAACAAAAGGAATATTCCCGAGTAAGTTAAAGTTAGCTAAAGTATCTCCCGTTTTTAAAAACGGGAAGAAGGAGGAGCTGACGAATTACAGACCAATCTCTGTTCTTTCAGTTTTTTCAAAGTTACTTGAACGAATAGTTTACAAACGAACGATTGGATTTCTAAACAAATATAATATTCTTACCAAACACCAATATGGATTCCGCAAAGGTTACTCAACATACATGGCATTGATGGACCTCAGTAACAAGATAATAGATGGTTTGGAAAAGAACGAGTATACAATAGGCATTTTCATTGATTTATCAAAGGCATTTGATACAACCAATCATAATATTTTATTATCAAAACTAACCTACTACGGTGTTCGGGGAGTAGCTCATGACTGGTTTCAAAGTTATGTGAGCAACCGTCAACAATGTACAAAGTATGATCAATCACTGTCGGAATTTAACGAAATCTTGTGCGGTGTACCGCAAGGATCGCTGTTGGGTCCACTTTTGTTTTTGATATACTTAAACGATATTTCGAAATCTGCTTCTGAATTATCGTTTGTCTTGTATGCAGACGACACAAACATACTTTACTCTGACGCAGATATTAGCTCTCTATACAATACAGCAAATAAAAATTTAAAGAGTGTATGTGAATGGTTACGAGCCAATCGACTATCTGTAAATGCCAAGAAGTGTAATTACATAGTATTCAGTAAAAGAAAGAATATAATAGGCATAAATGAATATAAAATAAGACTAAATGATGCGATAATTCCTCGGGTGGAAAAAACAACATTCTTAGGTGTTTGTATTGATAGTCTCTTATCATGGAAACCGCATATCCAAGAAGTAGAAAACAAAATTGCAAAAAATATTGGCATTATTTATCGACTCCACTTTTTATTTCCCAAGAATGTACTCCGAAGTTTATACTGCTCCCTTATACTCCCTTACTTGACGTATTGTGCCCTTGTCTGGGGCAGCACATACTCATCCAATACTTAGAAACAGTTTGTATTACAAAAAAGAATTGTACGCATTGTGTCTGATGTACATTTCCGAAGTCACACTGACCATCTGTTCCATGATTTGAAACTCCTAAAATTTAAAGATGTTGTCTCCTATCAACAATGTATTTTTATGTTTGAATGTATGCATAAGCTTCTCCCAGATCATTTCTGTCACATGTTTGAATTGAACTGTGACGTCCATAATTACCCAACCAGATCAATGAAAGACGTCCGCATATCTACTCACAGAACTGTGTCGTTTCAACAAAAACATTCGCTTCATTGGCCCAAAACTCTGGAATGATCTAAGCTACACTATTAAAGTATGTCCCTCTGTATATACTTTTAAACAAAATTTAAAAAATATTTACTTGCTCAATATACATATATATGCAGTTATTTCAACAAATTTATTTTAGTAAACCAGACTTAGGTTTTTAGTTTTGTTTAGATTTTTTTTCTTTGGCTTATGTACTGTACATGTATATAACGTACTGATAGTTATTTCGTTGTAATGTAGTAATTACTGTTGTGATTATACAGTATCATTGTTGTTTTACATGTAATTTAGAGTTAGTTGTTTTTAGTATGTGTATGTAGTGTTATTGTAACGTAATGTTTGTAAAGGCGTTTTCCGCCGCAGGCCTCGAGCTTTTAGGGAAATACGCCTCCTTCCATTTCATTATTTATGATTATATTGTGTAAATATGTTCATGTTTATGATTTGCAGGAAGGCAATAAATGTTATTTTGAATCTTGAATCTTGAATCTTGAATCTTGAATCTTGAATCTTGAATCTTGAATGAATCTTGAATCTTGAATCAATTTGCATAACAATGCAACTATGTTAACTGCTAAAATTGCAGCTTTTGGACCCTTATACTGGTTATTTTCTCTGTAATTTTGTACCCTTACCTGCAACCAAGACCACTCTGACACAAAAAGATTTAGTTTGTGAATCAAAGAATCGGACAATCATAATTTCAAAAGTTAAAAATGGTACACAAATGTGTAAATATATAAATTATATGCAAATTAGGGCATTTATTGCATAAAATCACACGTATTTAATTTATCAGGTAAGACTGATACATTTCATGCGTTTACCTTTCTGGGAGTCTGGTCTGATATGAAAAGATATTTTTTTAAGTATAATTCTTTCACAAATACTAATAAATTGGAATTAGACTAATTTACCTAAATATCACGCCTGTCTATCAATCATTTACGAAAACAATTTGATTGCAAGTACTTTGTGTATAAAAGTCAAACAAACTACCGATCAATTCATTTCTATACTCTCGCATTGAAGTTTACAGACTATTAAGAAAACATTTTGGAAGTGATATGTGTTAAGAAAAGTAATTTATAAGTGTGCAAATTAGCTATATTGTTATTAAGGATAAATAATTTATGTTCCATCTAAATCTGTAGGTACCGTACCAGTATGGTCAAGGATAACCCGTGTTTTGACGGTAACACGGAATAATAATATTTCTCTCATAAATTGTGGTACACAATTCTCATAAATAATACTTATTTACAGTATTTGCATAAACTGAACACATGCATAATGAAGCACTTTAACAGTTTGTTACAAATATTTATAACTTCAACGATGAAAACATGATAACCAACCAAGTTTCAATTCGAATGTTCTGAAGATCAGGTGAAGGAATTATACCACTTCGCCTTTATTTTTACATAATTCAAATGAATGATATTCGGAAACCTATTTTACATAATTTGCATAAACCAAACGGATGTATATCCAGGATAGCCTGTTTTTAGCCGTTTTGTGATTTCCAGAAGAAAGTATAATGTGACAAGCAAAAAATACGTTGTCAATTTAAAAAAATTGTCAAAATTTGATATCTGAACTACATAGTAGTGTTCATATGGACAAATAAACACCCTAGAATAAAAAGTTTGGAGAGTTACACTGCCAATGGCAAGTTATGCACGAATAAACAATTAAAAATCGGGGCGAGTTTAAATAGCCTAGGTGTACCCACTGTAAGTCTATGGGAGAAAATGGGCAGGTGAATCCGATCAACTGACGATTTTTACTTTTTTTAAAGCACTAAATAATCATTTTGAAATACAATTTTTTTAGGGCGTCATTTTTAGACCTTATCAACGACAATGGTAGCATGGGGAATCATGTAGCTCAGCTTTTTTTAACTGTGGTAAATGTTAGCCAATACCTTTAAACTTAAGTTTGAAACGCGAATATAATATCACAAATCTAGATCCTATTCGGTCTGATAAAGGTCGGGATGTCTTAAGATGTGCAGACAGTTTTCTTTGTATTTAGGCCTATGCCATGTGAAGGAAAAGGTTAATAGTTTTCAAGCCTCACTACAGAAAATGATTACTTGCAAATTAGTTTGTGTATTTTGCGTGTTTTTCTCCAAAATCATTGGTGCAAAATTTATATGTTTGGGGTGTCGATCAATTTTTCGGTTGGGTTACAGAATTAAAAAAAAAAATCTCCGTCTCAAAATCGAGACCGAGGCCACAACACTGAATTAAGTAATAAAAATTGTCGGTTGACTAGATGTAAATCCAATTATTCTATGAAATTAATTCTACAATTGGTATAAAAAATTTAAATGATGACATAAAGTATATGAAGCTTTTTCCTATGTTGTCAAAAATACTTATTTTCGAAACATATTCCCCGACCATGATAGTATAGAAATAATTGTCAATTCCTAATTATTTATATTCGATATATTAAAGATTGTGTCATTGATTTGCACGTCAAAAAACATCTATATGAATGAAATCAGCTGAAATCATATCCAATGTGAAGATTAATATAAATAAACACCTCTCACCGAGACTTGGGGTAAAATATTGAGTTTTGGTGAAAATCTGGACGGTTAAACTTCATCCTTTTTCAAATTGCTCGGAAGCAAACTTCAAAAAATCCGCGATGTCAAACGTGCACGTGCCGTTCCAAAATGGTCCGATCAGCCGTTAGCCAAAGGTCGCGCAGGGGATAGCCGTTAATCAATCAGAGGGCTGCGCTGGTCTTGCTACGGTGCACAGTAACCGCGATTCGCATTTTGAGCAAAATTGAAACTCACAGAAAGAACAACATTCTGGTAACATGTCGTTATTAGTTTTTCTCATAAAACAACAAATTCATGACGTATGGATCTCAGACTTTCAACACACCATTTATAAGTACTAAACTACCGTTTGGTATTGATAATGAAGGGAAGTAATGGACTTGCACATCCCTGACACAATCTTTAAATATTCGTCAGTATGTTGATTTAAAAATGTATTTTTAAAATTTTTAACGTTTACCATGATACTTCGGCGTCTTGCATGTTTTCTTGGTAAATTCGAGACAGATTACTTCATTACTTGTCTGTACTCTGAAATAGAAGATTTCCACTGAATTGCATATCTTTGAGTACCTGTATTATTAACACTGATTGTGCCATACATACATACATACATACATACATACATACATACATACACATCAGCTCTATTTTCTGATTGTGATAACTTAGATACCTTATAATGTTTGTTTGCGACATTTCACGATATTCTAGAAAAGTATTCAGACAGGACAAAATTTGCTAATTATGTTTGCATGTGCTTGGTTTATGCAAATCATAAAAAAAATAGGTTGCCGAAATATCATTTGTACGACCTACGTAAAAGTTATGTCAGAACTGTCCTAACTCCTTTATCTGATCCTCGTAATGTGCTCAATTTGGATATCATGTTTCAATGGTTACATGTGGAAATATTTGTGTCAAATTGTTAAAATGGCTGAGTATGCCTGCGGTTGGTTTATGAAAATTATGTAAAATTAGATGGTCAAAATAGATGGTAAAAAGACAGAAATTGTCTTCTATAGCAAATTTGTATAAATTGTCTTTTTACAATTATTACTTCCAGGATATTTCAATGATAGTCTGTAAACTTCAAAATGTAGATGTAGAAGTACTAACATGCAGTAAGTTAATGCTTGAAAGGTCTAGCATAAAACATTAAAGTTTCCAGTACCCCGACCAATCAGGTAATACAAGCAGAATCCAAATCCGCAAAGAAATAAAGGAAAAGAATGCTATTTTTGCAATTTTCATTGTTTCAATAAACCTGCAAAAAATAGCATAATTGATTTCAAATTTTACCGTAAAAGATCCCCATAAAGCCCTATCAGATAAAACAAAGAGAATCAAACTCCTCAAGAAAATAAAGGAGGAGTGACTTTTTAGTGACTTTATAATTACTGTAATTGTTTGAGTCCAAAATTTTGAGTAAAACTCTGAAAGGCCTTACCAAGCCTCATTAGATTTATTAGATAAACATGATAAAAGTACGGAATCAAATTCAGCCAAGAAATAAAGGAAAAGTAGCGTTTTCCATTTATTTTTAATAAAATTTGCATAAATTAGCATAATTAATGAATTTCACAATTGTATGTGGAAGTTCGTAAGCCCTTATTTAGCTTCATCAGTCTGAGCAATAAGAATCAAAATTGATGAAGAAATAACAGATCAGTAGCAATTTTTATAGTTTAAACACACAAACACACACACACACACACACACACACACACACACACACACACACACACACACACACACACACACACACACACACACACACACACACACACACACACACACACACACACACACACACACACACACACACACACACACACACACACACACACACACACACACACACACACACACACACGTGGATATACAAACACAGACACATATACACTCGCACACACGCACGTGCGTACGAAGCCCTTTTCAAAGTTCCCTCGCGAACTTTATTCGATAGGGACAATTAAATTGGTATACTTGACGATACACTGTGGTCGAGAAAAAAGGGACACTAAATTTACAAAAAAAATGGTGATATTTCCCTTTATCAGTCAAGAACATTAACTATTTTACCCTTTCATCTGATAGCATGTTCTTTGCTAAGCAATGCAACTTTTAGGTCCTCAATTTTTATTCAGTACTTTTAATGTTGGAAGCATTTTTGCAACGCATTGCATTTCAGTTTTTCTAGCGGAAGCGGTAACGAGGCGTCCAGGTGGTGTCCCATAGAAATTGCACGTAAACTGGCGCGCAAATACTAAATTTACATTGTTTTACAAAACCGTCCTTAAAAGGGAAAGTACCCAAATAAAATAGATGATCTTGGTGTCATTCTACTCACGAAAATGTAGTCTATCAGATGAACTAAATAAAAATGAGCAATTAATTGTGAATTAACCTATAACTGTTCCGTTATTTGCAGTCTGATTGTTTAAATGAGTGGCAAACTTTCAAATTAGCACTCATTGTATTTATGTAAATTAGGTAGTCAAATTCCAAATTATGAGCACTTTTTGCCAGATTTTTTTTCCCACAAAAATACTTTTCTACATTATCTCACTCCCAACACACAGGCAAATTATCAACATTACCTGATTGATTACACATATGATTGATGCAATTTATTTTCTGTAATAAATGTGGAAATTTGCATATAATTTACATATTAATACATATGTTTACCAAATATTACCTCAACAACGTTTTCATCATATTTTCTAGTCAGCAAATTTAATGTCTATAGGTCATTTTGGAAAATCAGGGAACATAAATATAGAGGAAACGGACGGGTAAGGGTCCAAAAATAGAAAATTTGGTGATTACATTATTACGTAAATTAGATGGCTAAAAACTCAAAATTTCGATTGGGAACCGGCTTTATCAGATTCAGCACCCTCGAATTATGTTAAAAAGTCTGGTTCCCAACTTTTACCCCAAAATGCTCCTGGACGTCATATTTTCGGGAAATGGAACCAGTCTATTATACAAAACCTTCGTATGCCTATGTCTGAAATATTTACCTCAGACGGTGTCAGGCGGTGGCAAATGGCCATGAACGATATATACATGAATAGGAAAGCACGTGTAGCGTCAAATACGTCTGAGAAACGTCTGTTAAGTATGTTAAGTATAAAGCTACTGTCACACTGCGCCGTCTAACGATTCCGTCTGAAAAGACGAACGCGTACGTTTATTAAAGGTTTATTGCACCTTTTAATTCGTTTTTTTATTTTGAAAACAAAGTTCATAATTTTCAGAAAAGATAAGCAAGAAAGAAAGACCTGTGGAGAAATTGTGGGGAGTACTGAAAATTGAAATGAGGTTTGTAACAGTCTTTTTATCATTTTCATGCCTCTGCAACGAAGTTGCCGGAGGCATTATGTTTTCGGATTGTTCGTCCGTCCGTCCGTTACCGGTTCTCGTTACCGCGATAACTTAAGACCGGCTGATCGGATTTGGATGTAACTAAGTCCACGTATGTACCATGGGGCAACAATGAACAGATTGGATTTTGGGGTTGAAAGGTCAAAGGTCAAAGGTCACATGGCGTAAAACATGTCTGATTTGGGCTCGTTACCACGATAACTTAAGAATGGCTTGTCAGATTTTGATGTAACTTGGCTGAAGTATGTACTATAAGGCACCAATGAACTGATTGGATTTGGGGTTGAAATGTCAAAGGTCGAAGGTCACAGTGCCTGAAACATGTCTGATTTGGGCTCGTTACCATGTTAACTTAAGAATGGCTTGTTGGATTTTGATGTAACTTGGGTGAAATATGTAATATAAGGCACCAATGAAGTGTTCAGATTTCAGGGTTAAAAGGTCAAAGGTCGAAGGTCATGAGGCCCCATTCTTATTGATTTTACCACGATAACGTGAGAACGGCTTCTCGGATATTGATGTAACTTCGGTGAAGTAAGTTTTATAAGGCACCAATGAGGTGTTTAGAGGTTCCATACTTGGTGTCTTTACCACAGTAACTTGAGAATGTCTTTTCGGATATTAATGTAACTTGGATGAAGTACATACACATGCACATGTATGTGTTATGGGGCACTGATAAATTGATGAGATTTCAGAGTTGAACGGTCAAAGGTCACGAGGCCCCGAACATTTCAATTTTGGAATTGGACGGGGTGCGGAGGCATACCCACCGGCTGCGCGCAGCCGAGAATTCATCTAGTTTTTTTTTTAGTTTGTAAGTTTTCAGGACAACAATCAAATAACAAAATAAATCAAAAAGTATATCAACGTTTTTAATTTGTTGAAATTAGACAACCTTTTCTGTTCATTTGTTAAAGACATTTAAAGCTTGGTAAAGTTATGCAAAACTGGTCAAAATTAAATATGGTTTTAAAAAGTTTACAAAGAAAATGATTTGGTTTCCATGGCAGCACCACTAACTTATTTCCTTTTCAAGAGTTTGATATATGAAAAAGAAATAAATGCAATCGTGAAACCAACTAAACACAACAAAAAAGTAACTACACCCTTTTTCAAACTACCATAACTTTTTAACAAAATAAGTTTTAGCAAAATAATTTGACTGGAGTATTGCTACACTCATTGACTAACTTCTGTATGAAAATGTGATTCATCCGTCAAGCCATGCATGAGTGAGCATGCATTAAAGACCAAAATGCCACTTTTCAAAAGTCACAGGAGTCGTCTTTTATTCCAAAATAATGGTAAATAATGGGTCTTTTTGCTTATTTATAAGGTGTGCTCACTCAGCCATGACATGGTTACAACCTCTTATGTTCGTACAACGTGTAAAGATACATTTTGCTGAAAAATATCGCATTTCAATTTTTTCAATAAACTTAATGGATTTTAAAATTTCAAAATTGTGAAAGGACGGACATTTTTAAATTGTGCTCACTGAAGCGTAAAATATGTAAAAAGTGCCAGGGGAGGTGTAAGGGGGTCAAACAATAGATGATTAACATAAATAGCACTAAATCATTCAACAGAAACACAATTTGTCAAAGTTTCGCATCACAATTCCCCAAAAATAACCCTTGCGACTTTTGAAAAGTGACATTTTTGCCTTTAATATGTGCTCACTCATCCATGACTTGACGGATGCATCACATTTTCTCACAGAAGGTAGTCAATTAGTGCAGAAATACCCTTGTCAAATTTTTCTGCTCAAAACTGTGTCTTTACAAAGTTATGATATTTTTAAAAAGGGGGTAGTTGTTTTGTTGTGTTTATAACAAATGTTTTGTACTGTTATTGCATTTTGTAACTGTTTGTTAATATCAATTTTGGGGGAACCCCACGACAAAGGGCATAACTGACAATTTTAACGAAAAATGCGGGATTTTCAGGAAATTGTCATATGACTTTGAAAGACCTTTGAAATGCACATTTGGACATGTTCACTTGAAAACAAAACATTTTTCTCAATATCTCTGAAACACCAAAATTTCAGTTATCCCCTTTTGTCATGGGGGGGGGGGGGTCAGTACAGGCCTGATAATCTAGTCAATTATGCCCCTTATATTTGTGATTAGATTTCTGATATGGTATCCTACATACTTTTTTCAAAATAATTCTTTTTAAAATTGATTTTACCCATCTTCAGCCCAAATATGAATATGAAATAAACCATTTCATAGTGTATTCAAATTTATGGATGTTTTCTCTTCTGAAACCTAGTGCAGAGTTATTTTTCTCACCTGTTCTTATGAATAAATTTTCAATACCAAAAATGCAAATTGCATACATTAGTTGTTAATATGTCTGACAAGCATCCAGCAAGCTGTCAGGTTGTTAAAAGCAACCTTTGTCAGAATAGTATGCAAAAAATTTGCATTAATATTAAACAGCTTATGGGTAAAGCTACAAATGCCATAGTCTGGCTCCCAGACATTTACATCAACCTGTTCTCACATTTAATGAGCTATGACTTTTGACCTTTGAGCTACAACCTCCGAAATCGAACTTGGGCTGTATTTTGATATAATCTACCTTCATACCGAATCTTATGAAAATCCATCAAATATTACTTAAGTTATCGAACGGAAACCAGTTTTCACATTTAATGAGCTATGACCTTTGACCTTCGAGCTACAACCTCCGAAATCGAACTTGGGCTGTATTTTGATATAATCTACTTTCATACCGAATCTTATGAAAATCCATCAAATATTACTAAAGTAATCGAACGGAAACCATTTTTCACATTTAATGAGCTATGACCTTTTCCCTTTGGCCTACACACTGCAAAATCGAACGTGGACTGTATTTTGATATCATGTACCTTCATACCAAATCTCATCAAAATCCGTGAAATGTTAGTAAAGTTATCAAACGATTTTGAGATGTTATTGCATTTTGTAACAGTTCGTTGATATCAAATTTTTGGGAATCCCCACGACAAAAGGGCATAACTGACAATTTGAACGAAAAATGCAGGATTTTCAGGAAATTTTTATATGACTTTAAAAGACCTTTGAAATGCACATTAATATGTTAACTTGAAAACAAAACACTGAATGGTATTTTAAAGGCAGTGGATCTCATTTGCAAACATCCCCGCAGACCAGGAGAAGATAACCCATGCCCTTAGGCTATTGATGAAGGGCATGTCTGCGAAATCTGGGGGTCAGTAATTACCTCGAATTTGAAAAATGCGAGAGAAAAACAATAGCCGTTTAGTGTACGTTCTATGGTAGGATATTTTTTTCGCGCAAGAAAAAAAAATTCAAATCAGAGTCTAACGGTCAGTATAATTTCACTGAAACTGAGTTTCTAGCTCCCATATTTTGCTAAAGATTCCCAGATGGCATTTTCTTCTAAATGCCATTGTATTTACACAATGTTAATTTTTAGGCACGCAAAAGAGATCCCCTGCCTTTAAGGCTTTGAACAAAATACATTTTTCTCAATATTTCTGAAACACTAAATGTCAGTTATCCCCTTTTGTCATGGGGGGGGGGGGGGTACAGTCCAAATTTTTTCCGAGGGTGATGGCGCCCTCAGTTTTCCGACTTGGATGTCATATAACATTTTTTGTATGTGCTCTATCAGCCATATTTCTTTTCGGATTTTATTCAAACTTGGCATGGGAGTTGGGGGATGCATTCTAGTTAACAAATGTTTTTAATGACAGCAAACTCAATGTTCCGACTTGTATATGTTGTCATGTCATATTTCTTGTATGTACTCTACGAGCCTTATTTCTCCTCGGATTTCATTCACACTTGCTGTGTAGGCTTATGGAGAGGGGGGGGGGGTCATTGCAGTTAACAAAAGTTGTTTGGTGACAGTGCCCTCATTGTTCCGACTTTTATAAGATATCATGTCAGGTTGCACACCGCAAATTCATGCCCCATAAGTAATAATGTTGAAAACATCAACTTTGAGAATTCGTGTACAAAAATCAGTCTTTGATAGAACAATTATTCCTCAATTAAATTATCTACACTAGATATAGTGTTGACTAGCGTTCTCTAAAGGGAATTCCTCTTAAATTAATTCCTGACATTTCCACGCCGATTTGCGCATGTGTACTTGAATTTTAAAGCGTTATTCATGAGGACATCATATAATTCCTACCAACTATATTAATTTCTTTCGTTGTAACAGCAGTGAAGATCCACTCAACCCCTATCAAAAATATCATTCAGTACTTCTTGGCAGCCGCCCATTCAAATTAACATTTGTTATTCGTTGGGTTGAGTCGAATGCACATTTCTGGATTTCTGACGTAATTAGACGTGTGCAACCTGTCATATTTATTGTATTGACTCTACCAGCCTCATTTGTTGTCGGAGTTCATTCAAACTTCCTGTGGAGATTTACATTGCCATTGTACATGTAGTTACAACAGGTTTTGGTGACGGCGCCATCAGTGTTCCGACTTGGATGCCATGTCACGTTTGTTGTCGGATTTCATTCAAACTTCCTGTGGAGGTTTACATTGCTATTGTACATGTAGTTACAACAGTTTTTGGTGACGGCGCCATCAGTGTTCCGACTTGGATGCCATGTCACGTTTGTTGTCGGATTTCATTCAAACTTCCTGTGGAGGTTTACATTGCCATTGTACATGTAGTTACAACAGTTTTTGGTGACGGCGCCATCAGTGTTCCGACTTGGATGCCATGTCACATATCTTGTATGCGCTCTACCATGTCTACCAACCACATTTTTGTCAAATTTTAATTAAGTTCATAGGAAGTCATTTTGGTCGTACAAATCATTCACATGGGGGATGGGGTACAGGTTCGTGGGATTCATGTGCTCGAACGGGTCCCCCGGCCGAGTGCTCTAGTTAAAACTATGATGTCATTTTCAAGTACCTTTGGCAGTGTCTTTATATTTAGTTCGAACATGAACACACTAGGGTTCAGTACGTAAATATCATTAACCATTACTTTTGAAAAGGGTGTCATTGTGCGTTCGACAGTTGTAATGACAAAATACTTTCATTTCTTTCTTTTGCAATAGTAAATCTTCTGTGTTTGAGTGATCATGGAATTACCCCAATCTAAGATTCCGTATTTTTTTTAAGAATGATAACACTAGAGTTGAATATTAAGTAAGAAGAACGTAAATACCATTTCAATTTACTAATAATACCTATGTTTCTAAAAATATGTTCATTGGAGTCTACCATTGCCCTTTCTCGTCGAGTGTTACACATAAAACATGTATCTATAGGATAATTTACTAATTAGTGTATTATCAAATTCAATATCACCGGAGATATTACTGGTAAAATTACAATTATATCTTCAGTTAGTTCGAGCAAATAATTTGCATTTCGGTGTGAAATGGAAATGCTAGAATCACCGGTAAAATGAAGAAATGACAACTGGGCGAGGATTTGTGAAAATCATTTATATACTTAACAAACAATATGTGACCGAGCAGACACCTTTGGAACACGGTAATTAATGTATTGTGAAGACGAATTTTTATTTTGAAGAGATACGAATTCTGTTTTGTAGGTACGAACGTCTTGAATCACTCAAGTGTGTCGTGATGGATGATATATTTTTTGGGTGGTCATGCTGGCCATTATTTGTTGGGTGGAGAATTGAGAGAGGGCGGAGGCATAAATTCAACTACACCGTAGTTGCAGTGTTCTATGTTTTTATTTATGTAGGCCAGCCGAACATGGCGTACCAGACATCTTGCTCGAGAAACTAGTAAGGCATCTTCCTGCTGAATCCTACACCATTTTATGTAACAGGCTTGGTATTGAGTATGAATCCGCAAACAAAAAGTTGGAAAAATATGGAAGAGACTACAACCGGGCATATCGCGATGCATTGGCTGACTGGAAAAGAAGAATGGGTGGCCGTCTGTCAAATTTGATACCAGCACTCCAACAGGCAGACCTGGGAGGTATTTGCAGCAGGTTCTTTCAAGGTAAAGTATTTCAAGATCGCGATCAGTGGGTGTATATTTTATACCTTTTAATAATAATCTGTTTCCTCTGCTGTCACTTGACATAAATGTCTGTTATAATTGTTTGATTGATATGTTTTTGAAACTGCAGGGGAAAGTAGTTCAATATACACCAGCAATAATAACCTTTCAGACACATGTATTTTTTATTCATTTTTTTTATTATTATTATTATTTTTTTTTTTGGGGGGGGGGTGTTTAGCCTCAGTTTAGCTTTATAAGTTACCAAAGGAAAATTAACTTGATAAACAGCACACAAATCAACCAGCTCTGGTCAGAAGAAGGTAAGAGAATAGGATTCAACTAGAATTGTATATAGTAAGCCGTTTTCTCAGACTTAACGTTATACTATAAAACAATAGATACCCCCCCCCCCTCCACAAAAAAAAATAAGTGTCACACGAAATTAATTCAAGGAATAACTGCATCGACTACTTCATGAATAAAAGCGCAAAGTTCCCACACAATATTCTAAAGATTTATTTTGCCTCGCCTTTCCCCGAGTGCACGGTACACTTTGGTACAATCATTATATATAATTTTCAATTGATTTTGTTTTGTTTTGATATGTTCGTTTTTATAGGTAATATATGTAAATAGGTACGTTTTCATTCTTAAATTCTTTAAATTAATCTAAAACAATATCTTTTGTCAATAGAACACGTTTCCATTCTGGTTTAATAGCCATTTATTATCTTTGCATATTCATTAAGCACCTGGCATCACTTACAACTAATTTTCTTTTAATATTATGTATATCCAGGAAACCATTACGATCCAGCAGATGTCCTATGTATTGAATATCTGTTTGAATCCAATTTGCAAATAGTAACATTTTATTATTAAAAACAATATCTTTGTTCAACCAGATCATTTCTCTCATTACATAATCACTGTTAAACAGAATGGAGTCATCAATTGACCTAATTCTTTTCGAAAAACAGGAAAACTAAATTTCACAGTAAAAATCTGGTATTTGACCTCTAAAGAATGAAACATATTTTGGATTGCATTTACAATTTAATATCACCACAATTTTTCCAGGTTTTTTAAACCAATAATAAAACATCACTTTCCAGTTTGTGTCTTCTTGACACTGTATATAGTTGTAAAACCATTTCAATTTTAACGAATCGATTTTTTTTTATAAATGTTAAACATATTCAAACCACCTTTCTCAATTTCATTCATAATATTTGACCGTTTGACTTTGTGGTTAGATGAACCCCACAGAAATTCAAAAAATAAACGATCATATCTTTTGGTCAAGTTCTTCGGACACATTATTACATGTGCTGTATATATCAATTTAGACAAGATTAAACTTTTCAAAACAATAATTTTCCCTTTATACGTCAAATTTCTCTGTTTCCAAGAATTAAGGATATGTTTGATTTTAATATAACGTTCTTCTGACCAGTTTAAGCTTGTGCTTAAATTGCTATTCCTACTAAAGAAAATACCAACTGATTTCACATAAGAATCTGACCACTGTATATCACCTATCGTATCAGCAGTGGTGCTCTTTCCCAACCATAAAGCGTTCGTTTTATTATTATTTAACTTTATTCCAGAAACATTTCCAAATTTATGGATGATATTTAAAGCGATTTCACCAGATTTCACATCATGCATAAATAAAGTTAAATCATCAGCTAACTGCACCAATTTTATTTCTTTCTTACAAGTTCCAATAAATAACCCTTTACACTCAACATGTTGCCTTATTTGATTGGGTAGTGCTTCCACTGCCAAAATAAATAAAAGTGCAGATAACGGACAGCCCTGTCTAACAGCTCTAGAGGGCATAATAACAGTTGTAAGCCAACCATTCATGAGAACATTTAGTATTGGGCTTGTATATAATACTGAAAACCAACGCCGAAATATATTTTGAAAACCATACTCTTGCAGACACTTATCGATAAAACTCCACTCGAGTGTGTCGAACGCCTTTCTGAAATCGGCGAACAAAAGAGCACCTTTCATTTCATTAAATAAACTATAATCGATTACATCCTGAATAATTCTAGCGTTATAAATACCACTCCTTCCCTTTATATAACCAACTTGATCTTCATTTATCAAATTAGGGATTACACATTGAAGTCTTTTCGCAAGGACAAACGCAAGTAGTTTGTAATCTGTAATTAATAAAGTTACCGGTTGCCAATTCTCTAAATCTTCCCTTTCCCCTCCCTTAAATAATAATGATACGACACCCCTTCTTTGTAAGTAACTTAGATGACCCAATTTGTAGCCATCATTCAAACTTTTCAAAACTAGGTCTCGGATATCGGACCTGAAAACCTTATAAAATTCGACTGTGAGCCCGTCTATCCCTGGAGCTTTATTTAGATTCATGTCTTTTAAAGCTGAATCTAGTTCTTCAGTGGTTATGAGACCTTCACATGATTTTGCATCGCTGTCACTGAGTAGTGGACTATTAACGTGGCTTAAATATCGGTCAATAATGAAATTATCACATCCATTTGATGCATATAAATCATCGTAGAACTTTTTAATATGGCTTAAAAATTTTTCGCTTGTCATGCTCAACACGTTTTCCTGCTTTCAAGCCAGAAATCATTTTTTTTTTCTTCCCATTCCTATTTTCAACGTCAAAAAAGTACTTGGAATTACTCTCTCCTTCTTCAAAATGCTTTACTCTAGCACGAGTTATTACACCATCACATATCTTTTTATAATAGTCTTGTATCTTTTACAATACAATACAATACAATATAATTATTTTTATAGCGCTATACACGCATTTGTTTCATAGCGCTTAAACAATCCATAACATATCAATACAATACTACATACAAATCAAGTATTAAATCGAAAATTATTACAAACAAAAACGATAACATTAAGTATGCGAAAATTATTAACATGAAAATATCGATTGAAGGAGATGAACGGATGTGGAGGGGGAGATCATTCCATAGTCTAGGAGCAAGTGTGATGAAAGCATTGTCGCCGGACCTTGAGCTGGATCTTGGAATTTCGAGAAGAGACTTA
>JZLH01S0008064.1:56288-71189 GCA_001188425.1 Eucidaris tribuloides
AAAGTTTGAAATTGGGGTGATTTTAATCATTGTTGACTATCCATTTCAGGAGAAATAGTGTCAACAGAGAGTCAAACCAGCCTTATGAATCTGCTACAATCTGTGAGCCCCCTGCGAGCTTTGTGGAGTTCCACCCCCTAACATCGGCGCGATATACTGCTAGTGGAGCCCATCTGTTAGGATGGTCAGGCCTACTCCCCCCCCCCCCCCCCCAAAAAAAAAAAACTCTTTCTGCGGGTCCTGTCAAAGGTCCAAAATCTTAACTTACGCACTTTCACCACTGAAAGAACCCGGCAACAGGCCTGAATAAAAATGTTACGTAAGTGGAAACAACATGGCTTTCAAATCACTGGTTGTCAGAACTCAGGCCGGTAGCCAGGGGGTGCTTCAGGTGCGTACGCACCCCTACTTCCCACCCCCACCCCTAAAAAAGAATCAGGAACGTCCACTATTTTAATAATCCGTGAAATAATCTCGTATAACCACAAGAACCCATGAGCTACAATGGGTTTCGACAGATTTACAACTTCGGAATCATGGACGTCGAACCTGAGAGTTGGGGGCAGTTGAACCTCCTATGATAATTTTGAATGGGCAAACATACCGATTTGCCCCCCCCCATAATAATTAGAACTGCATAGAACATAATGCAAGGATACGTTTGAAAAGCAATGTAAAGCACCATAACTCATTAAACTTATCATAAAATAAATGTACTACTAAACATACAAAATTTTTAGTTAATCGGTACATTTTTCGTACTTTTGCCCCCCCCCCCAAACCAGAAAAATGGAGGGACACCCCTATTCGGAAGTACCAAAAAGTTTGAATGGGCAGTGGTTTTTAATTATTGTTCACTGTCCATTTCACGAAAAAAAAAGTTTTGGCAGTGCGCATAATGGACGGCGTTCAACAGCTTAAACCCTCCGCGTCTGCGTCCAAGACCCTAGTAGGAATTCTAAGGCGGGTTCCTGTAGCCAAGGGCGTCGATCGGGGGGGGGGGCGATCGCCCCACCAACGAATATATGGGGGGGGGGCAAACATATCGATTTGACCCCTTCCCCAAAAAATTTGGACAACTTGAAAAATTCATAATATGCATTGCAAATATATGTTTTAAAAAGCATTGGAAAGCATTATAAAACCATTAAACATGTCAAAAATACTATTAAACGTACAAAATGGTCCATTTCCGGCGGGCTTTGCGCTCAAAATTCTGTATTATAATAAAATCACACTTTCCGCGGCCCCTGTCAAAAGTCCGTTTTCTTTACTTATGCACGTTAGTGATATTTATAGTTATACGCAGGATTTTTCAAAAGGGGTGTTCATCCGCGGCCGACGATGGTGAAAATTAATTTTAGCCTGACATTTCTTTTTTTAATAGCCAAATTGCAAGTCAAACAGCATCCCACAAGGGGGAGACACGGGGTCGACATCCCAGAAAATAAATTCTCCTGCCAAAAAAAAAATGTATTAAGCAAATTAATAGCAACAAAGTGGGCACAATTTAAAAAAAAAATCGGTAAATACCTCGGCGGTCAAACATTTTATTTTTTAATTTCAAATCCTCGTTCCAAAATTTCCCTCAAACCTGAGTACCAACAATTTTTTTGCCAAAATCGTGCCCTGTGACTCACGCTTCCTCGGCTATACGGTGGGGGGGGGAGTTTTCACCATAAAAGGGGGTGGTTTCCGTTAAACGGGTGTTTTGAGGCGTAAGACACCAACCTCTTGTAAAGGGGGGGGGGTGTTTGAACACTCAAACCATCTATCTCCTGCGTACGTCTATCATGCCATGGTGATATTTGTTCTCAAATAATAATGTCAGGTATTTTCTTTCTGATGAAATTATGAATATATCTGCCCATACATCCTTGCAAAATAGGAGACTCTTTTTTAATGTGTAGAACTGGGCATGTTTTGTCAATAGCTTCTTTAAAGATCAATGACTTTGGTTGAAACAACTGAATACCGAGTAAACCACTGTCAGATCGTGACTAAAGTTTTTTTTTTACTTTTATATATTATGTGTTTATTAGAGTAAAGAAATATTTCCTAAATTCTGAAGACTTAAAACATAAAATCCAAAAGCCCGGACATAAACTCCCACACCCACCCTACCCCTCGCTCACATGCTTGCCCCCCTCCCCCCCCACGTACTAAACACAACTAAAAAAGGAACTACCTCCCTTTTCAACATACCATAACTTTTTTAAAAAACAAGTTTGTGCAAAATAATTTGGAACGAGTGTTCCTACACTCATTGACTAACTTCTGTGTGAAAATGTGATTGGTCTGTTAGGTCATGCATGAATGAGCATGCACTGAAGGTGAAACTGCCACTTTTCAAAAGTCACATGAGTCATCTCTTATGCCAAAATAATGGTAAATAATGACATTTTTCCCTTTATTTATAAAGTGTGCTCACTCAACCATGTCATGGTTACAACCTCTTATGTTCGTACAACACGTAAAGATACATTTTGCTGAAAAAGTTCGGATTTAAATTTTCGCAGTAAATTTAATGGATTTTACAATTTCAAAATCGAGAATGGGTGGACATTTCTAAATTGCGCTCACCGAAGCGTAAAATATGCAAAAAGTGTCAAAGGAGGTATGAGAGGATCAAACGATAGATGATTAACAAAAATAGCGATTAATCACCAGAAACAGAATTTGTCAAAATTCTGCATCAAAAACCCCCCAAAATGACCCTTGTGACTTTTGAAAAGTGACTTTTTGCCTTTAATTTGTGCTCACTCATGCATGACTTGACGGATCAAACACGTTTTCGCACAGAAATTAGTCAATTAGTGCAGGAACATCCTTGCCAAATTATTGTGCACAACACCGTTCTTTTTTAAAGTTATAGTATTTTGAAAAAGGGGTTAGTTACTTTTTTTGTTGTGTTTATATGGCAGGTTCGATACTGCTTGTGACATATATATAATTATCAAGTGTAGTATCCATAGATAAACGGGGCATTAGAGAAGTACAAACATACCATACCTGCTAAAAGAAGACTTCAATAAATAAATAAATAAATAAATAAATAATAAATAAATAAATAAATAAATAAATAAATAAATAAATAAATAAAAAGATAAACCTGTTCAAGGGCGATTACATGCGGATAGACGAAAGGCCCAATATATCAAAGGTACGATAGTCTGAAGATGGTAGCCATAAACAGAAATTAACTGCCTAAGGTTGTTGCAATTGTTCAAATTCAATTGAAATGACGGCAGAGATAAACAGCTAGTTGCTCTTATAACAATTAGAGTTAGATTCATACCTTTTTAGTGTATCAAATACGCCGTTCAATTGGTACCGTACAAATCTTCGGTCTATCGGACGTTCAGTTTGTCGAACCTTCCATCTACAGGGGTCCCCCGGCCATGAGCACATTCGTTAATTGTCCGGCAGAAGGGCCCTAGCATATGTTGCCGGCAGAAGGGCCTTAACACTGAATTGTCTCTAACTAAAAAAAACATTGACTCTTTTTCTTTTCACATGGAATGAAAGTAGTGTAATATGTTCAGATCCCTTCTCTCAGTCTATTAAGTGAAAATATAAAATAAGGCAATATTTCTCAAATCATAGAAAATTACTGTTAAGGCCCTTCTTCTACCGGGAACATATGCTAGGACCCTTCTGCCGGACAACCAACGCATTATCATTCATGCTCACATACATCAGGTGTAGCCCTCACACAGACAAGGAAATGAACAAGATACTGCCAAAAAATGCACAAATCATGGTGAATTTCTGGTGTACGGTAAAATAAGAGCTTTGTAAAATAAATGAGCAGAGCTGGTGCGCATGGCGGGCACTGGACTCCCATTCGTATAGCTCGTCATCTCAAAACGGTAAAAAAAAGTTCACTGGCCCTGTTTTCAGAGTCATTACAGTTAATATTCAATCATTTAATCTTGCTACATTCTGGAGGTATACCTTCATGATTTTCAGGGAAAGGGCATGGAACAGAAATTATGCAAATACCACTCATTTTCTCTATATGCATGAAAACTAATGTGCGCATTTGTTCTGATAACTTATTTTTCGGCAAGCACTTATTTCCCTTAACACCGGGGTGCACACTTTATTCTGAAGGCAAGGGTGATCTGAGTTATTATAAATTATATATATAGAAGCAATAATACAAACATAGTAGCCAGCAAACATTTAACAGAAGTTCACTTACGTTCGAAACAGCTGAACTGGGCTTCATTGGCAAATTGTAGAAAAATGAAGACATATACTGTATAATACCACTTTGGAATCATAGTGCTGTGAAATACATGTTCGATCTTGAGTATACAATTGTCAGGGTGAAAATAACGCAAAATGAAACGATACAAAGATATTTATCATGAACATATAAGTTGATGGATGACACTTCTGTGCAGATGTAAGAACAAAATACAAAAATATATAGAACACCTTTTGAATGTTTTAAAACACATATTAAACTAGTCAACCATACATGTACATGTTTTTATCTAATTTTTATACAAAATCTAGAATACTTGAATATAAACATAACATTTTCTACAAGATATCACAATTATGTAAATATTTTTTTAAGTCATTAGATACTCACGTGTTGGATACAAAGTGGACTAGGACACATATAGGATATACTTTACTGCAAAAATAAAACCCCCCAAAAATGAAAATAGGCGACGATCTACAGAATCAACACTAACAACCGTAAAACCATTTTATACACTCATAAATTTACTTTAAAAATCATATCAGATAAAAAGAATATAGACACATACACTCATGGTCATAATTGTGGAATATTTTGTTGATACTCAAGTTCTTTCTCCTATATCTTCCAAAATTTTCAAGACAAGTGTTTATTTCACGAAAACGCAGTATGTGAAGCAATTTTTGGATTTCCTGTAATGACTAAAATGCTTACCATTCCTGAAATACTTAGATTATAATTGTTTCACCTGGGGTGAGCAAATATTAGCACCGCTCACGGAAAAATGGCAACTTTTAAAAATTTCTCTAAAATATTCCATAATTATGAGCATGTATCACGCAAATACTTGAATAGAAGGTCGATCAGTGAGTGAAATGATTTTAGCCTGGCCAACATGGCCCATTCATGGCCGAGTACAAATTTGGCTACATTCTGATTAATGACATAATCAAGGCAAATTGTGCATAAACAGAAATACCATTTCTTTATTTTTTTTAAACTTAAGTACTGCAACATAGTAAATCTTCATTGTACATTTCTTTATACAGCATACTGGAAAAGGCGAAATATCCAACATTTCCGGTAAAAAATCGCCTATAACATAAAATTGAATTATAATCCAAAACTTTAATCCCATGTATTTTTAATATTTTACTTGGATTTACAGGGAAATCACATGTATCCAGACAAAATCGCGTAAGAATAATTTTAAACTATAAAGAAGAAAAAACAGATTTTCTACAATTGTCTAATATTAACTTTGCAGAGATGTCACATGTGTCCTGATAAGCACATCAGGTTATATATGATTTTTTTAATCAGAAGGAAATTGATTAAATCATTGTGTAATTTATACAGAAATAGCGTTCAAATGTCTTCATCTACATAATGTGATTTTTGCCCACATAATTATTTGAACTTCTTGTTTCGCAGTAGATTCAACGCTCTATCATTATGAAACAGAGTCATAACACTTGGTTCAAAATATGCAATCAGGTGAACTCAGATTTCAATCGTAATGAATATGGAAAATGGGGTCATTTGACCTACAAATGTCTATTGTGATGCTATTTCTTGTCTTCCACAATCTTGCAAGAATTTATGTTTTGAGCGTTTAATACAGACTCCTACACATTTGAACAGCTATCTTGAATCATGCCTAAATCGAACCTAGATATCTTGACTTATACGTATTATCTATTTTACCTAGCTTAATAAGTTTATCAAAACTGAAAACATATAAAACTGCAGTATACATACATGTACGAGTGGACTTGACAGTTAAATTATGATTATCATATTTCATAATTAAATTGTCAACTGCTAAAACTCATGCATAATTTGATAACAAAGGACAGAGCGTGAAGCATATTTAAAAAAAAAATGTTTTTGAAGTATCAAATCTGAAAGTTGGCTATCAAAAATGAAAGACAGCAGCTTCTTTTTATACTTGCTTTTGTCAAAACGTATATTTTATTATTTCTTTTGGAGATAACGAAGTGATCGTGCAGACATTATTAAGCAGTTTGACCTTGTCCTGTGTAAATAGTTACACTTCTGATTACATGTTTGACATCGTTTTACAATCAGGAATGATTAACAGGTCTATCGATGCCACGAGAAGCAAAATTACTTTGTTGTTACAGGTAAGAAGTAGCAAATCCAGTTTCTGTTTAATGTGAATAACCATCTGAATCCGAGACATCATGGGATCAAGAAGGAGGAGTTGATGGGATGGGGCTGGTATCATTGGCACAGTCACTCTAGATGCCCACGCCACAAGTGTCGGTTGGATCTTTCACTGAACAAGTACCCTGACAGAACGAGCAGGAAAATAGAATAGGACCGTAATACCTGCAACATTATTAACCAGCTTTCTATTCTTAATTAATTGAAAAAGGTAAAAAAGCTAGTGGTTTATAGCATTGGATCAGCGCCTTTAGGCACTTACTCACGACGTTACCCTCCCTGATCGTCGGACGGTTTCACGCATACACAGGTGTGCACCACCTCCACTCCCTTAGGAGTATTCGTAGCCCGGCTGCCACTAAGGCGCTCAAGCCAATTAGCTTTCCAACGTGATTTCTCGTCGTCGCAGGTACCATTTGTACTCCCGGGTGGAGAGGTGTACTGCAGATAAAGTGTCTTACCCAAGGACACAGACGCCATGACAACATTCGAACCGGGAATCTCTAGGTCGAGAAACCTCTGTCTTATCCACTTAGCCACGACAGCTTATGTTGTGCTCAAACAAATATTGATATAAACATGAATTGCCTATCAACATGGTAGGTAATTGAAACTGTCAAAATTACCACGAGTAAGCAAAATGACCAAGTATATAAGTGCAAAACTAAAAAAAAAATGGAGCATCTATCCACTGAAATAAAATTGTCATTGTCTCATATCAGTACAAGAATTCTGATTTCTGCGTATTTCCATGTGTTTCCATTGCATATTAGTTTTGGAAATATTTCGAGCATGATACAATTTGTCTCCTCGGTATAATAACCTTTATCAATACAAGTAAGGTAATACGTTTTCCTGTTTTATAAGTTATGCCATATTATAGTATTTTAAAAAGGAAATGTAATATAATGTTATCTTATCTAACATCGAAAAGAAAATGTATATATTATGAATTACGTTACGATATGTATGTTTGTATTTATTTATTTATTTCAAATTTATTTCAACAGGGTTGCCCTTTCAGTTATAAAAACTGTTCTCCCAAGGGGCCCTGCATACAATAAAAAAAACAAACATGATAAAAGAAATACAAATACAACGTAAAATACACGAAATGATAATTACACAAAAAATAGATTAGAAAAAAATATTATATTATAAATAGTAAATCAAACAAACAAATAACACGAGATTGATGATAAATAATAACTTGGCTTTCTCTAACAAGGGGGGATGGTAATGTACAAAGAACACATTATAGATAAATATGCCAAAACAAATTAAAACGAGAAATAAATATAATTGAATTGTTGGACCCATACATGTATGTTAGTACACAAAAAGTGGAAATAACAGCCACAACTGATAAAAAGCTACACAAACACACAAAGTTATAATCTACTCACTCACGCAGAACACAAAAGCCAAACAGAGGCACATGCAGTCAACACATAAACACACACACACACACACACACACACACACACACACACACACACACACACACACACACACACACACACACACACACACACACACACACACACACACACACACACACATACAGACACACACACACACACACACACACACACACACAGAGTCATACTCACATACACAACACCCACACACAATATGTATTTGTTGTTGACAACTTGAACTTGAACTTGCCTCTAATTGTAATTCAAAATTGTGTTTTCATAAAGTTCAAAGTACACATTACCATACAAATGGCCAATAAGGGAGAATGGGCAGTCTTAGCACACAAATGTATATGTGCCTATAATTCTCATTTGTGTGTAACTGATGGCTGTCACGTGAATTAACACGACGTCATATATCATGACCGGGTTTTGTCAACTTTGTTCCAAAAGATAAACTGCATGGCAGGGCAGTCAAAATGTCATACAGGGCACCCCCCCCCTCCCAGTATATGACTAAAGCAGTTTTACCTCCACATTCTACATAGTGACAAGAGTTCCTTCCCAACCTTTTTACATGGTGTATCCATGATGCTGCTAACAGTATAATTAATTTGGCAGGGACTCAACACATTTGAACGACTCATGTCCTTTAAGAAGGACTGAAAATAGATTAATGCTCACGCTTACATTGTCAATTGCCTCATTGATGCCCGATATTTTCTGTTTCGTTTCCTTCCACTCATCACCACGGAGAGCACATTCGTCCCTAGTGTAATTATCTGTACAAAATAAAATAGAGAACAAGTACACGAAAGAAGTATAACGTAAGCATGTGTGGAGGCCCTGTATCTTTTTTTTTTTTTTTTGTCAAACTGTAAGATGAAGATCATGGATAGAATGATGTAATACATCGTGTTTGATTTCCCTGTGTCGAAAGGGTGGTATAAGATTGTTAAATAGTGACAGTCAACCGATTAAACCGTTATCTCGGAATGACAATGGTCAAAGTCAAACTCAGTCTAGATGTTGGAGAGATACGTCCCTGTGAAGAATTTGGTGATCATACTTTTTACTGAAGCACAGTTAAGTTATCATCCTTATTAAGGAGAATTTACACGAAATATCAGTGTACTCTTACATGGAGTGTACTAATGCTCAAATTCGAACATCAAGATAAGAAAGGTTTTTACTAACATTTTGAGTGGTATTGTTGATCTATTGTAACAATAGATTCATACAACAATTTGATGGCCTTAACCACAAAATAAATAGCCTGATTTTAACAAGAAATGAAGAATCAGTTATTTAACGGTCATCACATGACTCTAGGATCCATGTTGCGACGTCTTTGAAACTACGCTAGTCAAATTCTCTCTTTTAACGGCTCTGGTATTCGCGAAATGTGTCCCCTTTCTAGCGGATGAAGATAAATACAATTGTTCTACAGAATTTGACGTGATTTATCTTACCATTGAATAAACACAGTCCACACATCACGTTTTCCTCAAATTCGCTTTGTTTTTTCAATATTTTGTGCCACATAATGGTTACCATTGAATAAACACAGTCCACACATCAAGTTTTCCTCAAATTCGCTTTGTTTTTTCAATATTTGTGCCAAATAATGGTAACCAAATTAGTTAAATTGCAATATATCATGATAAATTAACTCCTAAATAGCAAAAGTTCTGTAAAAAAAATGATTGGACCTTAACATGTGCCCAGAGTTATTAATATGGAATTACAGAAATGAAATACAAACATTATGAGCTCTGTCTGACAGCTGTTGAGCGTAATTCATTTGGTAGCTTATTCCAAACATAATATTGGACTACATAAACAAAAACTGCATTTAACCAGCGGACGGGAATCTAACATATTAATAGGACAAATATTTTATTCTATTTTTATTTTTCTTACAGGCAATGTATGTAATTCTTTTAGAAGTGGGGATGTACACGTTTTGGGGCTCTTAGCACAACACGAGGTTCACAATATTGAACTATATTGAAGTATACAAGTAGTTGACTCAGTTAGAGGTGATGTTCACTGACTGCGACATGAGCTAAATTAATGTGAATAAATCAAATATACTCTGTTGTTGCAACCAGTGATTGGTTGATAAAATCCCCTACAGTGAGTAAAGACGTTAAAGCACAAAATAAAGTACAACTTACGGTACGTGAGAATATTTGTCGCAGTGATATTGTCTGACCCAAATGTAACGGTGATGTTCCCAAGGACGTGAATGTTGACTCTCTTGATCACGCCACACTCTCCATTATCAAGCGTCTCTTCATTGAAGAGAAAGCATGGTACATCGGTCCCATCCGAATATGCTAGCTGAAGACCAGCAGTTGATTTGTATGTTATAGAAATGGTGCTGTTTGGTTTGGCTGCGAGAGTATCCTCTGCTGGGAATTTGTAATTTTCTACTTTTCCTGAAAAAAATATGAAACAAAACACATTTCCTTTATCATTAGCGCACAAGCTTGTGTGGCACTTATGACAGGGAAAACAGATAAAGCTCACTGCAGAAAGGCTGGATATTTCGTTAATTCTTATAGCCGATGAAAGAGGGCATTATCCCCCCCCCCCCCGGATTTCTTGACAATGAATGAGAAGATACTCATGAATTATATACATAATTACCAAGTATAATGGCCCCAGCATTTTTCGGGTTAAAATGAGAGTAAAACATTGAATAAATGTTGCTATAGAACCAACATTATATAGCTTCTAAATCACAATTCAATTAGTTAAATATAAGAAAACTGCAAAAAAAAATCATAGAAAAGAAAACAATTTCTTTGAAATTTATGATCAATAATTATTACTGGCGAATCACGTAGACTCCCATCGGTCATAATTATGCCTATCTACCGTCATGATTAATTTTATCCCCTTTTTGCGAAAGCAACAGTTTTCCTTGCTGAAAATATATCCATCATATTATCTTAAACTTTGCAATGTGGAGAAACGAAGTTACTCAATGATTTCTAACAAGGACCAAACTACAAACCTTGAATACAGCTACACGGTGAGCCAAGATTGACACGTTTCACATGATGCATAGTGGTAATGACAAAGTATTCTCTAACTTCATCAGTCTTCATAATATCTTTGATAGCTTCTCCTGGCGACTGCATGAAAGAAGACAGAAGAGGTCAGTGGTAGATTTACAAAATAATTATACACTCGCAGTTGAATAACAAAAAATATTAATCATGTAAGTTCATTTACTCATGCATCAAGAGTGCAAAAGCGCAAAAAGTCTCTCTCCTTTGGCATCTCGGGTCTAGGGCCCGTTTTAGCGCCCTTGAAGTTCAGGGGTTCTGGGTGTTTTCTTGAGCAATCTGAGCGTTGTTGTGAACATTTGAATGTCTCTTTGGATGTCCGCTACATCTTGTTTACAAGATGATTGATTCTAACATTACAAAAGGGTATTTAATATTAAACAGATTATTTTCAACTACTTAGGATGGGCATGGGGTTACAGTTACCTTTTTACCAGTTTGCGACAATACCAAATGCCTGAAACACAACCGTACTGTATTTTTTTAATCAATTTGGAGTACTATGGCAACTGATATTAATAAACCTTAACAAGAAATCATATTTTTCTTCAAATATGAACTCACCATGTACTACCCAGTAAGCCTCTGGTTAAAGGTATAATGCCTCAATTACATCAATGTATTTTGTTTGGGACTGGTCTTTTAGTTGAATGTAAAATGCAAATATAAACAACAGCCAACCAAAACACCACAGATCTAGATTAGGCCAATCAAATGGTTCACTGCAACCCAACAAACTATCACAATCAATGGGAGAAATAAGACGCTCGATTTATGAATTTTCCTTTTCCAAAAGAAACGATGGTTTTTAAGTGACTTGATCCCTGTACGAGAAATTGTTTCTACACCATTGTCTGGGACATTATTCCAGCTGTGTGGATGAAGCTTCCATCAAACTGATGAGTGATTTGCAGCAGGAAACGAGACAGTATGATCGGGAGTAGAATTACTGGGCCTGGTCACACGCTTCCTTTCTAGGGGATGAGGTAACATTTCATTTAAGTCTCTGGACATTGTTTGGCATGCATTTGTACTTTGGGAGAAACCTTTTCATGTCGCTCCATGTACCATTGCTTCTATCACAGACCCTCATCGACGTGCATATTTGTGTATAACTCACCACGTCGAATTCTTCAATTGCAGTTACGTCATTTCCATCAACTTTGATGATATAACCAGATTCTGTAGAACAAATTAGAGTCAATTAAGGAGAAGCTAGAGAATCCCGAAAAATGTGTTCTTTATTGTTTGATTTCTGTAACTTTAAACCATTTGAGTTGTGATTTTGAACAGTTTCAACATAAAGAGTGTCTTTATGAAAAAAAAAACTAGAAGACATCAAACGATATCACCAAAGCGATGTATCAAAAATCAGTCATAATGACAACGCATGTGAAACTCTAATAACTTTAGAGCAAAAGAGAATGTTTCACAGATAGTGTTGTTGTTGTTGTTATTGTTGTTGAATTCAATCTTAATTTGTACTGATCGTAAATTTCACCAAAAAAACTTACTGCACCAAGGATTTATTAGTGGTGAAAGTATATATTACTCTTTCTTTATAAATTAATTTAGCTTCTTCCCTGCTTGAGATCATTTTTGGGGGTGGGCATATCAAAAAGAAGATTTTGAAGGATTTGTATTATTATGACAATTTTGCAACCTCTCTCCTGGACAGTTATTTTTCAATTAATTTCTTTGAAATTGTAGAATTTATATTGAGTCATTTTCACGGCATTGAATTAATTGCTAGTATAGATCAGTCTTAAAATCGCAATAAAGGGGGAACATATTTTTCAACAATTATTCAAAGTATATACTGCCTTTAATACAAAATGACACAAAAATTCAAGCTGATTGATCTGTAAGCTCAATAAAGGAATAAACAAATCATTCTCTTTCTTTCATTCATTCATTCTCTTTCATTCATTCATTCATTCATTCATTCACTGAGGGATAGGATTCATTGGTCAGCTGATGACCCCGTCTGAGAAATCAATGTTCTTCTCACCGGTAGCAAGGTAGTACCATCCATTACTGACATCAAGACTAGAGAAGCGTCGATCATCAAAAATGAAAGATGGGCAATTGACACTAGTAGCAGTCCGGTCAGTTTCGTCATTCTTAGCGTATGTTTCCATTAAAGGGTAGTCCCTCGTGAAATCACTGTTAGTGGATGGATTACTTCACTGTATATTCGATGAAATTGAAGAATTTAAATGGCAAAAGAGAACTTTACATTAATGGTCGTCCTTTTTTGTAAAGTGGAAATTAATTGTTAAGTACTGCCAATGTTGAAATATGGGGGTAAGAGTTGGTTATTTTTCAGAGCAATTGAAATGTTTTTCCTCCAGCCAATGTGGAGAATCTCCTGGAGTCGTCTCTCGTCATACAATTGATGAGGTCGCTTACGAAGAAGCTCCCGAACCACCAACCTGAAGTTTAAGGCCACTTTGTGACGATGGAAGGTCTTGAGAATTTGTTTCTTTTACAGGGAAGATTTATGGAAGCAGAGACACAGGGCGCCGCATAACAGCATTTGATAAAAAGTACTGTATTCTGGACCGGTATGGATAACATTAACCCCAATGGACCCTTTTCGAAAGAGCGGGTCCAAGAGGTTCCATGCTACCGAGTGTGGCACTACAGTATTTTTCACTTGCAAAGGCTTCCGTTGCGACTACATTACTCGAATTGCTGCTTATATTATATCCAACCCTGAGGAGACGGGCATACCCACTCGCAGTGCTGGTAAGCCTCATTAAACAAATTCAACTGAATATTTAATTTGCATACCTTATTTCCCCAAAAAATGTTGATAATAAGAATTGTCGATTATATGCCTGTTTTTCAAACCACCAATACAAAAAATGTCATTACAAAAAAGCAAAAAAATAAAATAAACACTTGGATATTGAACGATTTCGACAATTATAAGCGTATAATCATTGTTCAGATACATTCCGTGTAACATACAAAAAGCAAATAATTCCAAAAGTATCGTCTTTCTATAATTTTGCGAAGTTTAAACATTTTGAATTACATGATCCTTCATGCTTCTATTGTCGCTGAAAAGGTCTTAATATGAAGCTCTGGAAAAAAATTCAACTCAGCTCAATTATTGAATGTTTTTGAAAAATTCAATTAATGAGTGTTCCCGTAGACTGCTGTGTTATACGATTGTCCCCAAAACATTGATACGTGTACAAATATTTATCGGTCAGATATCAAAGTTTTTCACAACTTTGAACAATGTCTTTATTAGGAAACACAAAATTGTGAAGTTACAGATTGCATGGAGACAAATGCACAATTTATCACTTGAAAAGGGGATCCATCTATGAAAAGGCGTTGTATATCCAGTAGACCAAAATGATAAGATGATAATCCTGATCTTACATCAAGTCCAGGTCTTGGGTCAGGTACCGTAGGCACTGCCCATAGCTGATTACTTGGTGTTACACTGGTATCAGGACCAAAAAAATCCGAATTATCAAATATGTCGTCGATGTAGGCCAAGTCATATTTGCACAAGGCAGATCGAGCTGGAGCATTCCTGCGTATGAGAAACACGATTAAAGGGTTTAAAAGTCCAGTAAATACACATTTTGGTTGAAATGATAGAAACACTGACATGAGTCATTTCACATCACTCAAAAGCCAACATCGCATTTTCAGTCAGTTTTGAGTCTTATTCTGCATATTCTGTGAAGATTTACACACAATTCTGATTGTAAATATGTACCTATAATTTTGCACAAAATCTAACAGACTATCAGTTTTGAACCTGCAAAGTTAGGTGATCTCAGAGGGTATTTATCTGAACAACCGATTACCCATAAGGGATTTCTACATTCTTACGTTACGCCGGATTGTATGTTGTATTCACACAAAATGTCAAAAGGTAAAGAAAGTATTCGTATTTCTATTTCATATTATTTTTTTTATTATATTTTTATTTTTTAGCTCATCCGGCCCGAAGGGCCCGATG
>JZLH01S0008071.1:850-22776 GCA_001188425.1 Eucidaris tribuloides
GTTAATTTGACTGGTAAAATAAAATTTTGGCGGGCAAAACAAGCTTTTTGTCGTCGTTGGCCCCCTGCCCCCGCTCGTCGGACGTTGTTTGGCTTGCAGTTTGGCTAGTAAAAAATATTGGAAGGCAAAATTTTCCCGACGGACTTCCCTCCTCCTAGGATTTTACCCTGATTCCGCCCCACAGTGGAACTCATTTGAACTTAGTTATGATCTGTTATGAATGGGTGATTGCTCATTAATCGTAAGAAATCTGCATTTTAAAACAGGGTTATGCAAAGAAATAAAAATATTCCACACATTTGTTCGTGACTGTATTTCCCAGACTTTAACCGCACAACCCCTCGACTCCATCCGAGACAGTACAAACTTACACCGAAGATTGGTAAATATACGGAGCCATTATACAATTAAGCGACAGGGACTTGCCCAGTGAACATTGCGTAAACCAGTTAGAAAACGACACATCCCATGACAGAGGTTTTCATGGAATCAAATGACTCGTGATTTTTGGAAGAGGGAGGGGGTGAGGAGGGGAGGGGGTAGTACCGGTGTCACCGGATCTGGGACACCTGATCCGGTGACACCGGCACGCCGGCGTGTGGTTGGGAAAAATCGAATAAATGGATCTGATTCCGAACTAATAACATCCAAGACGTTTTATCAGATGAAGGCGTAATTTCTCATTCTCGTCTTAAAGGTAAATGACATGATTGGGGGTAGTCCTCAACTTGGGCTGATACTGCTCTAGAATCAAGTAAACTATGCAAGGCTTCTCCTGTGAAAATCTTGTAGTCAAACATTCACTCATTCTAAATCAAACAATGTCAATATCACTAGTAGCATGGAAACCTGCTGTGTGGCTCTCTATGGGGCTTATTTTTATCCTACCCGGCAAAGAATAAGATACTCCTATGTTTATGCTTGATTCTCCTTAAGTAAACAAATTACAGACAAATCCTCCCAGGTGGGAGATCCACATCTGCTAGTGAACAGATGGTATATATTTCAACTCATTTGGTTCTTGAGGCATTTTCAAGTGTTCCCAATGATGTCACTGTCTAATGCATGCCATTTTCGCCATTTCAGGATCAAATTTTCAGATGATTTGACATTTTGAATATAATCTTCGCAATCAAAAACCAAGGAGTAATTATTGTAAAATGTAAGCCAACGGTTTCTAACAGAGGTGGTATTAATTTTAATGTACTAGTCCAAGGAATAAAAAACACCCTCCTAGCTCAAATACATTTAAAGGGCACTTAAAAGAACAATTTCTGCCACTTATAGAAATAATATGTTCACTTCTCGTTTTGTTTCGACTTGCAGTGTTTTAGTTTATAGTTTATACTTCATTCCTCGAAGTTTGTTTTTCTCTTTGTGATAATCATTGTATATACTATTCACAATTTGTCGGTTTGATTTGATTTCATTTACACTGGACCCTCTTAAACAAAGCGTTTTTGCTCGCTGAATGAGGCTATCCAGCCTTATTTTATTTGTTTTGTAGTATAGACACGAAAATAAATGCCACATCTTACCAGCGTGGGTATCACTTTAGTCTGTAAGTGCTTCTTTTTGTTTGAATTTCCATTGTACCAAAAATGTCTCAATTGGACAGCAAAACTTCATAAAATCATTAGTCTTGAGCTAAATCCTCCTTGTCAATGGCAATTGTACATGTGTGCGTTTCATAGTTTTGCGATTGCGTTTTTTTTTTTTTTTTTTTTGGCCATTTTGTTTGGCTAAAAACCAGATTTCACTCATGCAGTTTCTTTCACGTGTTTAAACTGTCCGGAAGAAACCCCCCAAACCTGGTCAGTAGAGCAAATAGATCCTCAAAATATGAACAGTTTTGTTCACTGCTGACAAAAAAAACGAAAAAAAAAAACGTAAAACACTTAATACAGTAAATTCCTAGCAACTTGCTTCCAGGGATTTCAACGTAATTTTACGGTTTATTGTAATTTTTACGGGTTTTTCGACATAAAATGTTTTTTTTCAGTGATTTTTCAATGTAAAATTTTGGTCTACCGTAAAAATTGCATTGGAATAACCGTAATTAGTTTTACGGTTTCCCTGTAAAAAAAACAAAAAATGTTACCGTGTTCGTTTGCTTGTTTTTGTTTGTATTTCTTAGTTTCTTTTTTTGCTTGTCGAAGAAATTTCCATGAAAATTTTGTTTGGAAATTTTTACTAACATGCGGTAAATCCAGAATCTCAAACACGCTTCCCCTTTATCTATACGGGGGCGATGATGCATGGACCCACTTCGCGTTCAAATTTGTCGACAAATTAAAGGTCAATCAACTCCACCCCACTCAAGTCCACTGAAAGACCTAATGAAGCCTTGGTCCCACGTTATATCATAAAGTAGTCACAAAATAGTCTTCAATTTAAAAAAAGAGGGGAGGGGGTTTATGAACGCACTTTGTGAGTTTTCGGGTGACACACGTCTGTTCCGGCACAAATTGTCGCCGGCGACAATTTGTGACGATTTGTGAAAAATCTGACGGCACAAATTGTCGCCAGCCATGATCAAAGCACATTAAATTGATGGGGGTATGTGGGTGTATGCGGGTATCTGTGTATGTGTTTGTGTGTCTGTATATGTCTGTGTCTGCATGTATGTGTCTGTATATGTGTGTCTGTCTGTGGGTCTGTGTGTTTGGCTGTGTGTCTATGTGTGTCTATGTGCCTGTGTGTCTGTGTGTTTGTCTATGTATCTGTATGTGTCTGTTTGTGTGTCTGTCTGTATCTGTATGTGTGTTTGTCTGTATCTGTCTGTGTCTGCATGTATATGTGTCTGTATATGTGTGTCTGTCTGTGTGAATGTGACTGTTTTTGTGTGTATGTAGGTGTTTGTGTCTTTATGTGTCTGTTTGTGTGTCTGTATATGTCTGTGTCTGCATGTATGTGTCTGTATATGTGTGTCTGTCTGTGGGTCTGTGTGTTTGGCTGTGTGTCTATGTGTGTCTGTGTGCTTGAATGTGTCTGTGTGTTTGTCTATGTATCTGTATGTGTCTGTTTGTGTGTCTGTCTGTAAGTGTCTGTGTTTTTTCTGTATCTGTCTGTGTGGCTGTGTGTGTCTCTGTATGTCTGTGTTTGTTTATGTGTGCTTCTGTGTCTGTTTGTGTGCATATGGGTGTAATGTGCGTCTGTGGGTGACTTTCTGAGTATCTGTATGTGTCTGATTGTGTCTCTGTGTTTGTCTGTTTGTCTGTGTGTATGTGTACATGTATCTGTTCGTGTGTCTTCATGTGTCTGTGTGTCTGTATGTCTCTGTGTCTATTTGTGTGTCTGTATTTGTCTGTATGTGTGTCTATGTGTCTGTTTGTGTCTGTGTGTCCATATGTGTCTGTTTGTGTGTCTGTATTTGTCTGTATGTGTGTCTATGTGTCCATATGTGTCTGTTTGTGTTTCTGTATGTGCATGTGTGTCTGTGTGTATGTATGTGTCTGTTTGTGTGTATGTATGTGTCTTTATGTGCCTGTTTGTGCGTCTGTATGTGTCTGTGCCCACATGTATGTGTCTGTGTATCTATGTGTCGGTGTGTTTGTGCGTCCATATGTTTATGTTTGTGTGTCTGTGTTTGTCTGTATATGTGTTTGTGCATCTGTATGTGTTTGTGTTTGTAAGTCTGTGTCTGAGAGTCTGTATGTGTCACTCTGTGTGTCTGTATGTGTTTGTGTGTTTGTCTGTGTGTCTCTCTGTGTCTGTCTGTGTATATTTGTGTCTGTATAATGTCTGTGTATCATACAGAAACACATATACATGTACATATAAAAACACACACAGACACACACACAAACGTACAAACACAGAAATACTCACAGACACACACATACATACACAGAGACACACACAGACACAACCACACACTGACACTTACAGACACACACATATACACTCTATATAGGTACATTCGCTTTCTCACACCACATCCACTACCAACGCACACACAAACACACACAGACATACAGACACGTAGATGCGTAGAGACACACACAGACAGGCACAGACATGCACAAAGACAAACACAGACACATACAGATGCACAAACAGACACATACAAACACACAGACACACAGACACACATAAACAAACACACATACATATACAGACACACAAACAGACACACTGACACATACAGTCCCATACAAACATAGAAACAAACAGACACATTCAGACACATAGACACAAACAGAGACACATGCAGAGATGCCCAGATCCCATATACACGTAAACCCTTATATCCACACCCACGACCAACACACACACACACACAAACACAGACACACATAAACAAACACACAGACAGATACAGACACACAAACAGACACACACATGCAGGCACACACATACAGAAACAAACACATATAGACACATACATACACATACAAACATATAGACACAGACACACAGACACACACAGACATACAGAGACACAGACCATACACACACAAACACAGACACAAACAGACATACAAACAGACATACAGAAACACAGACACACACAAACACACATACACAAAAAACATATAGGCACACAGAAGAGACACGTACAGACACACAGACACACACATACATGAATATACACACACGAACAAATAAATACACACAGACATATGACACACACAGACAAACAGATACACACACGGATAGACATACACACATACACACACAGACACTCACGTGTTTAGTGAGTGGCGACAATTTGTGCCGCTAGATTCTGTTTTCATGGCACAAATACATGCTTTCAAATCTGAAGAAAGTTCGTCATTTAGGCCTACTAAAGTTAAACAAATGAAAATGTAAAGAAACAGGCAATCAGCAGAATGAAAGAAAGACAGAAAGAAATAAAACAGAAAAAATAAATAAACATATACACATTTAAACGAACAAACAAATAATTGAATAAAAAAGACAGGAAAAAACAGTGAATTTCAGGCAAAACATTCTTACTTCTGTTATTTAGACTGCCCTATATTCGTATGAAAGAAAATCTCATTACCCTAATAGGCCTACATGTTTTCACTGTAAAAACAAGTTTCAACATGATTGGTAATCATGTTCCGTTGCTTTTGTTATTGAATGTTCGTTATTATCTAAAATATGACGTTTTCTCATCTATTATATTGTGGTACCACTGCGCCATAACCCCCTTCTGTTTTATTTTTCCCCTACTCCAACGGAGGCTATTTTTCCTTACAAATTCAAATCAGTCTCCGCCTCATTACCAAATGCAAATCAATTATCTGTAATTTCCATACTAAATTGGATTGATCGTATTTAACTTAGCAAAGTTTGGTCCCTATACATGTGCCCCAGAAAAAATACGGACAAGGGAAATATGCTTCCTTGTGGCTTCCTTCTTACACGCCATTTTCTATTTTCGTGTCTGCACTCATGGAAACATTTTTGCACCGTTCATGCAGTGGCGTAACTACGGGGAGGGGGGTACGGGGGTGCACGTGCCCCCCCCCCTCCCAAATCGGCCGGCAAAAAAAAAGAAAGAAAAGGAAGGAAAAGAAAAAGAAAAACTGAGACAAACCGAGCTAGAAATTGTGCTTATATAGTGTACCTCTTGAACTAGACATTCAGCGTAAGTACTACTCGTTTTTTTAACTTTACTTACAACTGTTTATTCAATAATTTTGTTAAATACGTTCTTTTGAACTTATTTAAAGTGGTAGTATAGGTTTGTGCATCAATGTGGATATTCAGGCCTTCCCACATTATTAATCGTGTTAGACTGAGAATATCCCCCTTCCGTGGAATCATTTCCCCCTTCAAAATCTGTCGCTCGTAAAATTGCTTCTATTATCAACTACCGATAGCGTAGGCAATTTTTCAGATACATTTATCAAAATCAAACAATTTTGTGCAGGATTTTTCTCCAAAATTCATCACTCACGTGGCACACCTTTTGCGTGTGCGCCATTTTGCATTCATGTAAAATTCAGTTTCGCCACTGAGTGCCCTTGTAACGAATTTAATTCAAATCGGATAGAGGGGTTATATGACTTGAATAAACACTTGCATCATTCTGTTTGTATGCACATTGCAGTATTAAATATTTCAAATTTCCAGGACCGTAGCCGTGGGGAGGGGGTGCGTCCAAAATAACGTAGCCTATTTCTATGATAGGTTTTTGATTATTCTTGAATGAAGGCCCTAAATTTCACGAAACAGTGAAGACAGGGTTCAAAATAATCTCATAAAAGCGCTAGAACCCATGAGCTTCAGGGGGCTCTGCCCCCTGACCCCCGACATATTACCGCCATGTTTTGAAAATCATCTGCTATCAGCAGTTCATAATACATACATTTATACCGTGGAAGTGCAAACAGTTCGTTAGTGGGGGGGGGGGGTGTTTTGTCTTGTTTTGTTTTGTTTTATTGTTGTCGACTGTAGCTGTCCATTTTAAAAAAAAACAAAAGTGTTATCAAAAGGTCACAATAAGCTTATAAAACCGGTCGAACTCATGCTTGAGCTTCAGTTCCCCCTAACCCCTGACCCCTGACCCCCGAAAAATAACCCGCTATCGGCATTTCAGACTACAAAATTCATACCTTCGAATGAAGTTACAAGAAATTGGAAAAATGCGGTGGTTTAGTTATTGTTGGCCGTCCATTTCAAAGAAAAATAGTGTTAGCAGAGAGACAAAATATCCTTATGAAACTAGCAGTGAGCGTCAGGGGGCGGAACCCCCTGACCCCCACCTATGACGGGGACCCTACTTGGAATTCTATAGAAGGTGGGCCCCTGAAAACCATCCACTATAGGATGGTCAGCCCTTTCCCCTGCCATACATGTAGGTCCGTTTTCTTGACTTATACGCACCCCCCTCCTTTGAAATAATTTGGCTACGGGCCTGCAAAACGCATTTTCCTTTTTAGAATTTCAAAGTTTCCCAAACCGCTCGCTCGCTACGCTCGCTCGCGGAATTGCCTTTTTCACCATTTAATGGCATACCTTCTAACAAATATTCCCTATTATTGAAACTGCTAGTTAAGCCGCGAGCTTCAGGGAGCGGAGCTCCGTTACTCCCACCCGGGACGGGGACCCTGCTTGGAATTCTTCAAGGTGAGCCCCTGCAAGTCCATTAGGTGGTCTGTCCCTCCCCCCCCCCCCGCCCCTTGTCGTAAGTCCGTTTTTTTTTACTTATACGAACTCCCTCCTTTGAAATATCCTGGCTAGGGGCCTGCAAAACGCATCTTTCGTCTTAGAATTTCAAAGTTTTCCAAACCGCTCGCTCGCTACGCTCGCTCGCACTAATGACATATATACCAACATAATCATTATAACATAGGCCTATACATTTAAACGGCAATATTTTATTCCAAAATTATCAAATTGGAGAACATATTAAAGTGATAGGCTAACATTCTGGAGCTTCAATTTAAAAAATTGTCAAACTTTGATATCTGAGCTACAGAGTAGTGTTCAAATGGACAAATAAACACCCTAGAATACAAAAGTTTGGAAAGTTACACTGCCAATGGCAAGTTATGCATGAATAAACAAATAAAACTCGGGGCGAGTTTTAATAGCCTAGGTGTACACACAGTAAGTCTATGGGAGGAAATGGGCAAGTGAATCTGGTCAACTTACGATTTTCACTTTTTTAAAGCACTAATTATTTTGAAATACAATTTTTTCAGGGCTTCATTTTTAGACCTTATCAAAGACACTGGTAGCATGGGGAATCATGTGGCTCAGACTTGTTTAACTGTGGTAAATGTTAGCCGATACCTTTAACACAAAAATAGCAACACAAAACCTTGACAGGGGTACCCCTATCCCCGCCCCTATCGCACGCTTAGCGTGCACAGCGCTTAAAATCCACCAACTGAAAATGCAATTTTGGCTGAGCGACTGGGTGCCCCCCCCCCCCCAATGAGCTGACCCACGGTGCGCCACTGCCTTCATGGATGCAAATTTGCAACACAAAGAGTAAAATTTGTATGTTTGCACCCCCAAGTAGTCACCTAACGCATGGTGCAGTGGAAACTTGCACTCTATAAGGTGAAAAACCTCTTGATTATACATGTACCTTTAAATGCAACCCGTGTGCTTCTCGGGTGCAACTTCATTCACTATATTGACATATTTTGAGATGCAAACGTTCAATGTTTATTATCTTGTCGAAGGAAGTTAGTACTCTAGTTATCTGAATACAATTGAGTCAAACAGGATATCTTTCCAGGTAATGCGAAGCATAGATACTATAGTATCTATGTGCGAAGAAACGGTAAAGTACGCACAGACATTCTGCTGATTTAAGAGTGACATTACCATGGCAACAGTAACAATAACACCATGCACCGTGCATGATGCACGTTCTCAACATCCAGGTTTGTTGACAGTTTCTCAAAAGTGGAGAGGGGGACCATCCAGGCACCTTGGCAAACTGAGTGGACCGACCAATTACAGGAAGGGGAGTTGCGGGGACTTTCCCCCAGAAATTGCACCGTTAAAATAGCATCATTTAAAGTGACTTTCTTTCTTGTTTCTATTGGTACGATCACAGTTCATCCATGAACAGGGGCGGCCGCCTTCTCAATTTTTGAAAGTAATGAAAATAAGTGGGATTTTACAGTGTTTCGGAAATTTTGCCCCTCCCTCCTCTCCCCCCCCCCCCATTGATGTTCACCTGCATGCTAGTATTTTATATTTTTTTTTGGCGTGCAAATAATGCCTTTGGTCGTCGTCGGCCCCATTCCCCCAGCTTGTCGGATGCTGTATGGCTTGTAATTTTGCTAGTAAATATCAACATTTTTCGCCCCTCCTAAGATTTTACCCTGGCGCCTTCCCTGCCCATGATTGAAACACGAGGTACCCCATGATTATTCACGGTTCGCGGGCGAGTTCCGTTCTTCAACAAATTTGTGTGTGTTGCATGCGGGACAAACGGACGGCCCCCTCACTTTTGAAAGTGGTTGACATGTTATTATCGACGCTCATTATAAAAATTATTAAAAGTATAATCTGCCTTTGATTTTGTTGTTGTAGAATATTGAATTTTGTATGTCACACACCCAGAGTAATTGTCACAACTGCTTGGTTGATCCCAACTCGCGGCTCGTTCCCTCGTTGGCATACAGTTTCACTCTCCACATTATACTTTAGACACACCTGATTTTGCACTCTTTGTTAACTCTGCGATATATTTAGCACCAAAGTGCTCTAATCGAGCATTGTCATCATAAACCATTATATTTCGCACTATTTCCATGACAAATCAAGTTCCGACAAGACAGGTCATGTAAAAATACTATCACAACGACTTAATGATGTCTAATTATAGCAAATTAAAAACAATACTTGTTTCTGCAAGTATTCTGGGTAAGGTCAAATTCACTGGTCAATATTTTGGCTTTTTCATGTTGTGGGAGCAATGTAAAGTTGGTTTCGTGCCAAAACTAAAACTTGTATACGTAAATTGTATTGTTACTGTGAATCGAGTTAAGTGTGTGATGACACAGTTCTTTATCAATGTTTGCAAAACTTCCGAGAAGTGGCTTTATATTTACATAAATGTATACAAAACATACATTTTAAATGAATCGTTGAATGCTTCGAAAAAATAGTTTATCTACTGGGTTTATCCTATTATACTTAATTTCCATCATACTAATCACATATATCTGTGGCAGCATATTTTTTAAAAACATTATATTCTTTGTTGTTTATTCATTTTCACATCCAGACATCAAAGTTAAAACTTTTTCAGCAATACAATACGACACATTTATACTTGAACAGAAAGACTACAGATGTCACAGAAAAGGGGAATTGATTACATGAATCTCACAAGAACGTGAATGATATTAGGTTAACCCTTAGCATATCATACTAGTTGATAGCAATATAACTTGTACATCTTCTACTGCCTCAGGGTACTGCTTAAACTGGTTTATTTGTATGTTGTAGTTTCATTATTTATTCTCAGTTCTATACGTATTTCGGTCATGTGCGACCCGATGTGTTCATTGTTTTCAATGCAATGTTAAAGGTGTTGGCTAACATTTACCTCTGTTAAAAATATCTGAGCTACATGATTCCCCATGCTACCATTGTCTTTGATAAGGTCTAAAAATGACGCCCTGAAAAAATTGTATTTTAAAATGATTATTTAGTGCTTTAAAAAAGTCAAAATCGTAAGTTGATCGGATTCACCTACCCATTTTCTCCCATAGACTTACTGTGTGTACACCTACGCTATTTAAACTCGCCCCGAGTTTTAATTGTTTATTCATGTATAACTTGCCATTGGCAGTGTAACTTTCCAAACTTTTTTATTCTAGGGTGCTTATTTGTCCATATGAACACTACTATGTAGTTCAGATATCAAAATTTGACAATTTTTTAAATTGAAGCTCCACAATGTTAGCCTATCACTTTAATCAAAATATAGGCCTACATAGCACTTGGAGAACCACTTCACTAGAGCTAAACGTATGATCTGTAGTGCACATTTGCCCTTTAGTATGTTTATTATTTTTATGCATAAAATTTAGAAATAAAGTGAAATTATAGGAAAGACAGATAACACATAGCCATATTATAAATACAAGAAACAAACAATCGGGTGGGGAATCATAATATATAACACTCCTATCACCATTTCATGTGAGCTGAAGAAGAGCTTCTGAAAAACCTCCATACTACATGATGTTTTTTAATGTACACATCAGACATCCAAGATGAATTAATGTTTTGTTTGGGCGTTTTGCCAGAAAAAGTTACGCCACAACATGTCACAACAAGAATGCGTCAACCCACAAAAAAATCTACCCAATAATTTAATTTAAGAACAATAAGGCATATAGGTGCTATTACAATGACACAACGATTATGCGCGAGATTACAACATCAACAGTCATTGGTCAACTTCCCCTACTACGCTTTCACCCAAACAAAACCAAAATATATCAGCCAAGGTCATTATGGCCACGAATTAAAGACGAAGCCTTGGTAGGCCTGGTTGTTTGTTTATTTTTCTCTTTTTGTTCATGCTGCCGGTCTTTATTTGTATCGAGCTTGAATGAGGGATGATATTCAGAGAAATAAAACCTCAGAACGCGTCACTTAATAAGGCCTATACGTGCCCCGTTAGGGGGAAAAAATGAATATAAAGAAGACATATATCGACAAAAATGAGTAGACTAAAAAAGGCGTCATTTCACGAAGGGCACATTTCATTTTGAAAACAAAGGGCTTGCGTCATTTCACACAGGGCACATTTCGTTTTGAAAAAAAAGGGCATTTTTTTTTGCTATCCAATTTTTTTTTTGGGGGGGGGGGCGAAGTGCCCCCCCCCCGGTTACCGCTGCCCCCTGTTTGTCACGAACTACAAAGCAAATAATTTAAAAAGAAATATCAACCCTTATCAAATGAAATAAATACAGTATTGCAAACTGAAAACCACAAACATTTCTTGTATTTTAATTGTTTATATCAAGTAATGGCGCTGTTCAGCGCAGTTAACGTTATAGCAGGGGCGTAGGCTGGTTTGGGCATGGGGGTTGCACATCTTGCGGAGGTAGAACTAACTTGGTGTGGGGAGGTGCACATCTTAAGGAGGTGGAACTAAAGTTGAGAAAATCAGGCGTTGAAAGCAGAAAAGGTGGTGAAAATTTCTTTTTGCTTGCCAGGGGCGGAACTCCTTTGGCTCTGCGGGGGGGGGGGAGGGTGCACATGCACCCAGTGCACCCCCCAGCCTACGCCCTTGGTTATAGATGATGTTGATGATCAAAATTAATATATCTTTGTTTGGATGAGACCAAATTTTGACTGTATATATAAATATATATTGCAACTGCTACCCTATTACCCTTCGACACCGATGCTATACCTTTTCATCACATGCTAAAAAAGACCAAAAACAAACTAGAACACAACAAACAAAATATGCAAGATGCTGGAATATTCATTGAAATAAATCACGGGGTGATTTGTTAATACATGTCAAATTCAAGGGACACATGGGGATTACCCTGACGTTATACTTAATTTCACTCGATTATGAAATGTTTTTCGGCAAAGTATGGATGATGAGCTCATCTCAAATCAACCACTATGGGCATGTTGTTGATGTTGGTATTGAACAACGTAGACAGGTCACGTGACATGACGTTATCCACCCAAAACGTCGTGTGTGCGTTACAGCGTTTTGTTCTGCGAGCCAATGTAAACAATTTTGACCATTGCAACACGAAAAATGGTTAAACTGGTACCTAGGAACATTCCCCCATTTGACAATAACTCTTGCTGATTGGTCAGAACTAGGTCAGTCAGCGCCATATTTCCTGGGCAGGGACATGTTTAGTCTTGATCGTCCATGCGAATTTAAAACAATTAAATCAATTAAATCGACGAAACCTCCGAGTAGATATGTTTCTATGTTTTGTTGTTTTCATGTGAAAAGTAAAAGTCCCGTGTTGCATCATGTTTATCACGTTAAAGATCACGCGACGCCAACTGACGGTCGCTGTGCCAAGTTTTACCTGCATGTGATGGTCATTAGAGGAAGTTTGAAAAGTATGATGAAGCAAGTCCTAACATGTTTTTAATTATTTTAAAAAGTATCATGGACAAAGGAAGAAATAATTTGGACATGTCTGGTGCATTACATCATGTAAATTCTATTCACTCTTTTGACTAATTGGTAATTTGTCCAACTAGGTGGCAAAAAAAAAAGTATCGTCACCCGGTAACAATCATTCTGTTTCGGAGTGCTAAAAAGCTATTTAAAGCTGGTTACCCTCCCTACTCAAAAGTATTGCAACATTGCTTTCTTAGAAAGGAGACACCACCCCGCGAAGACGAAAGCGCCTACTATCTTCATAAGACAATGGTAAGGAGGATACGCCCCAAATTTCAGAAAGGACCTCCTCAAAATGCAATTTCTTATTCTTTCTCAATTCTAAAGGCGGTTTATTATTGCAAACATCCTAAAATTTGATGTCATGTGACTTTTTAGTACATTGGATATGATAATGTGGAAAGAAGGCCATCATCTTTATAGTAGTAGCCTTATCCTCCATAACACTGTCTTATGAAGATAGGAGGTACTTTGTCTTCGTGGGGTGGTGTAATTTCTGAGAAAGCGTCAGAGGAACACATTGGCGTTTTTTGTTTGCTGGATGTATTTCAGAGCCATCAAAACCGTTTCACGGGAAATATGAAACCAAATTACCATACTAGTGTAAATTAACACCCCACCACTACAGGGAGGCGAAAAAAATATTAGATTTTATGTTCCCGCCCCTCTACCGTGGGTGTGTCTGCATTTGATAATTTCTCCGCCTTGGAGAAGAAAGGAGAAACAATATTCATTGATTTCTTTTCAATTAATTTTCCATTTTCCAATAATAAACTTCATTAGGATATCATTATAGAAAGACCCCTTCAACTCAAAATACATGCGTTATAGTGTATGTTGCAATACTTTTCAGTAGGGAGGGTACATCATTACTTCTTAATATTATATTTCCCAATAAACTGCTTCAGGCATTATGCAGTCACTACATATTTTATTGTGTAATTTCTCCTCCTTCACGTGTATGTACATGTAATTTGTCGCACTCGTTTGTCAGCAAAAGACGACGGCTTTAGAGGAAACATTATTTTTCAAAGTCATTTTTCCCATCACACTAAGAAATATAAGTTCAACTTTGCACCTTTAAAGGTTCAGACCAATGTCACACTGAGAGCACCTTTACAGGTGCAACTTTGCACCTTTCAGACTGGGTGCACCTTTAAGGTCTGAAAGGTGCTCCTAGTGTGACATTGGTCTGCAGTGCAAAGTTGAAGCTGTTTTTTTTTGTGTGTGTGATGAAGACGTTCGAAAAGTTTGATTTGATTTGATTTCGATTGTTATGTAGTTTTCTATTTTTGTCATTTACGTGGAATAATAAATCCAACCAACAAATGCATGAAAAGTACAATATTTATAACGAAAGCACGAATAATATTATTTATACATGGTTCACTTGCTAATGATAAACCACATGTTTTATAGGATTTATGTTTAAAGAAATATTCCTTTTAAGCATCATAACAAATTTGGTCACCAATAGAACCCAAATAAAAAGCAAGCACTTATTACATATATAGGTCCAATTTAATACAACGAACAAAACACAACAACACGAAAACAATATGAAGAGGAGAGAGGGATGAGACAGAAAAGAGAAAAGGGTGTTAAAGCAAAGAAAATTTCATCAAAAGAATGACATTATTTGGTTGTGCCCCATTACAAAGGTCCAGAGCTGGATCGACGATATGGGACGTACACTGTTTTGAATGTTTTCTAAGGTAAAATGGAGCAATGCCAGTCAACCACAGAAAAGTTAGCAGAAGAATTTTTGAAACAAATGTAAAATGTACCATCGGTAGTATCCTTTGATCGAATTCGTCTCAACATAGTCATTAAATGTTATATAGATTACAAAGCGAAATGGTAAATTGCAAGTCAGCATTAAACTCACGTGGCAATGTCAAGAAATCCACGAGTAACTTTCATTATTTTGTCAAAAACTGGAAAATCTGACATTTTTGACATATATCACAAGGCAATGGCCCCGTGTGTTTTTGTTATTGACGGTATAGCCTTGTGATTGTTTATTCCAACAGGAAACATTATTCCACTCCCATTTTAAGGCATCCAAAAGCGGAAACGGGTCTTAATTTTGGTTTCAATTATGTTTTAGACTTGTCCACGATAGTATTTTATCTAGACTCTTCAGGAAGAAAGTGATTTATTAAGATGATGTTGCGGTTATCTCTGTTTTCCATTAAAGCTGCCGGTTCTCAGCTTCAAACCATTCTTGATTCGAACTTCATCATCATCGTCGTCATCATCATCATCGTCGTCGTCGTTGTCGTCGCCATCATCCCTGGACGGAGTGCGAGATGCAGAAGCAACATGATATACCTTATAAAGCTATAGAAATTACTTAAAACTGAGATTTAAAAGAATCCACTTGTTGAAGACAATAACAGGATTTTGTTCAAAATTTCACAACAACCCAGCAATAATTCACCCCAAAATATTCAACCTTGGCTAATAAAAACAAGGTTATCGGAATGAGTAGAGCGCAATATTGCGACCGCTTATCCAAACCTTGGCAAATGAGTGTAATATTTCAAACTTTTTTCATGTTTCTACATGGGGTAACAGGTCTAAGGATATAACATCGTGATATATTTCTCAGAAGAAAGACGTCCCTCAACCGACTTCGCACAGAGATGGGTCGGTGCAAAATGAACATGAGAAAGTGGGGATATACAGAAGATGACAACATAACTGCTACTGTGGCGCATCACAAACCATGCAACACCTCCTTCAATGCCCAAATCTGGAGGAACGGTGCAGTCAAGCTGATCTAATGGCTGCAAATGAGAAGGCCCTGCGGTGTGCCAAGTCGTGGCCAAATATCTAATATGTCTATATGATATATTTTTTTGGATTTTTGTAGATGACGGACACGAAAGAAGAAGAATTTCTCAGAATTTCTTGCACTTGTCCCCGCACTTATCACTTCTATACGTCGATGATTATAATCATATAATTCGTGTTGTCAAAAATCATTGGATTATATAACACCTTCCGAGAAACGTGCAAAATATACCATGTTTGATTTTTTTTAGGGGGAGAGGAGGAGTGGGCAAATGGCCATTGCAGCCCCACAACATTACCCCAGTGTCGACTGTGACTGTGAAAACCATGTTTTTTTTATTGCTTGATTAATCCATTTATTTATTTATTTATTTATTTATTTATTTATTTATTTATTTATTTATTTATTATTTATTTATTTATTTATCTATTTATTTATTCATTAATTTATCTATTTATTTATATATTTATTTATTTATTTATTGGTTAATCATTTTGCTATATAGAGCCATAACATACAAGGTCTTCTTGGGATTTCTTGTTGATCAGTAATATGTCAAATGTAAAAAGAAGACGATTATGAATTTGAGCTACCGTGGCAAGATACTAGTAACAGAAAACTACAGCGAATTTTTGAAATTAATATAAATGATACTGCTGCCTGTTCATTACATTCTGACTCCCAAGTGTTATTACAACAGATATATAATCATGGTCTGAACAGATAAATGAGACAGAAATTTGGTGGCCTGATATTAACTTTGTTAAAGCTATAAAATTTGCGTGAAAACGTTAGAAACACCATTTCATTATGCCAAAACTCTTACACAAAACACATGACTCAATCTGTATTTATGTCCTGACTTCTCTGTTATCCAATTATTTAATTTCGACATTATCAAATTGAATAATTACACGTTATATTTTCTGCGATACCATGGCAACAACATAAAGTAAGGGCTCTCATAAGGAAGTGGTCATTATATGTACACATATCAGATTGTGCGTATGACATAAGCAATTATGAATAATTATGTTTCAAGCCAAATTATCGATATGGTGAAATTGAATCTTCATTTGAGAGGAAATATGTGAACACGTGTGTGAGCTGCGGTTAAGATGAACAAATGACCTGTGTACACTGTAAAACTACTAAACACTCTTATAAACACTTTTCTGCAATGCTTTATAAAACACTTGAACACGTTTATCTGGAAATCATAAACACGTTTAGTCAGAAATTCTGTGTATCACCTATACAATATAAAAAGTTCGTGTTTATTTCTGGAACACCTCATAAACACTTGAACACGTTTTAGGTGTTGAAAATGATACACGCGTCAACAAACAGTTTTGTGAAGATCTGAACACTTAAGTGTCAAGATTTTCGTTTCTATAATTCATTCCAACAACAAACCTTCTATGTAAATATTTCGGTAATTAACTAAATAAACAGGCAACATTATAGAACTAACGCTTGGAAGTTGGAGCGCTTTAACAGGAGCTAACCATTTTTTGCATTTCTGTGCCACTCTGAAAAATCACATGTTAAAGGCAAGGTCCACCCTGAAGTCAAGTTGGTTTTATTAAAAGCAGAAAAATGAGACAAATCCATTAATGAAAGTTTGGCGAAAATTCACCAAAGAATGGTGGAGTTAAGACGTTTCGAAGTTTTAAATTTGTGACGTCGCATGCGAGCAGCTCCCCATATGTCATGTGATATAAATTCCATAAAGTGACATTTTCTCAGAAAATTGAAAATTATTTTACCTCTGCATTCAATATAGGCCTATAATTAGAAACATTGTTTTATGCAAGCTTCTATGAAAAAAAAATCAATTTAATTATCATGAACCAATAAAAAGTGGCAATTTATGGAATTAATATTACATGACATATGGGGAGCTGCTCGTATGTGACGTCACAAAAAATTGAAACGTCATAAATCCACTATTCTTTGGTGGATTTTCGCCAAACTTTCATTAACGGGTTTCTCTCATTTCTCTGCTTTTATCAAAACCAACTTGACTTCAGAGTGGACCTTGCCTTTAAGTTAACAATTTTGTTATAATGGTATTCAGATAGTTAAGCTGGGTAAATAATTTTTTTTTTGAGAATTAATTGGCAATAAGTCGTTGGTTCTGTGCAATACTGTTACTTTTCCCTGCTCTCTAAAACAGAATGTCAAGTGTACTTTTGATAAATCATTTCATCTGTTGTTTTCCTCCAAATTGCGGAGACTTTTTATCGTTTAGTGATATTTTATAAATTATTGGTGAACTGAAAAAGTGGAAAAAACATGAATTGTAATATTGAAGGGTTGTGTTGAATGTAATTGCATGACCAGCCTTTTACATTTACATTTGTGAAAATAAATCAACAAGTGATATATTACCAGTGTTTTCATAATGTTGTTTTGATCAAAACTCAATCTTTCACAATAGTGTACAAGACTAAACGTCCCGTACATTCGTAAGAAAATAAAATTCTCAAATCAATAACATCAGACCTATTGTTGCCCCATTTGGGTATTGCCCAGGATCATGTCAGTGTTTTATTCATTATATAGAATATTATTCAAGAATTAAAAATAGATGAAGTAGCCTTCATTCTTGAAATTTCGACAATATGTTTACCAGTCAGAATATCTAACGTAATCAGTTATGACGTCTACAAATTACGCCATAGTTTACCAGCAATGCAGCATTAATCATTCAGGCCAACCCACCACGCACAGAAATCGCCATCATCACCACAATATTTCACCACGATCAAAATTACCGACGATGATAATAGGGATTCCCCTGCGACAAAAATAGATCAGGATTGAAGTCATTCTGTCAAGTTTTGCGCAGGTGTTAGCGCAAGTGAGGTTTGGATTGGCCAATCGGATTGTACGTGACTCACGGTTTACTGGATATTTCTGGTTTAGTATCCCACGCGCTGACTGGTCTATAAAAGAGAACAGGCAGACCTGTTATCTTCACTGCCGCTCCAGCCATCCACGTGCAAGCATCAATTCTCGAATCAGTTTTCGTTTGTGATTGGACATTTTTATTTGTTCGACTCCCCTGAAAGGCGCGAGTCAATCTGTTCTTAGACTGTTCTTCGCAGTCAATAACGTCTCATTCAAGGAATAATATTTTGCAGCCTGCTGTATTTGATTGCGCAAGCTTGAAAATGGTAAGTAATTTTCTCTTTTTTGAATGTAATAATGTATACATTAAATATTCCGCATTGCAACTATACTTTCATACATTAACATTTCATTAATACAAAACCGCATATATTCTTGGTTTACCAGTCATATAACATATGCAGCTAGATATATTTCAAGTATTATTTGACTTGTAAAATTCATAATTATGTGTACCCTAAGGTATCTTTTGTTTATCCGAATGCACATCAATGTTTGGCTGCTTGGCTTATTGTCATGTTTTGACGATTTTGCCATGCTATCGAAAATACTCTTTAATTGTTGCTGGGCTAAAGTTATAATACCGAAATATCGCAATTACATTTTAGATGCATAAAGTTGTTAGACTGATCGTAATTGCAAAAGCCATCTGGTATTACGTGTCACACAACCTAGCTATAATAAAAAGAAGACATAAATCACGTATTTCGTGAAATATTCCTTTAGATATTGTTTGAAGTTTTCAAATTTAACTGATTCCGGTGTGGTGTTTTTTCACCGACCCTACATTGGAGGCCTGTAAACGCGACAGGAAATAAAACGACCACCTTGCGGTGTCGTTATAAGATTACTGACTTTTTCAATAGAAATTATGATTTTGTTGTTGATGGATTTAGTCATAAAATTTTGATATAATTACAAGTTTAAATGCTGATACCCTGTAACCAAAATATTAAATATTTATTCTAGGTATTGCACAAATCAGTTTTAAAATTAATGTTTAGTATAAAGAATGTATTAGTATCATTTTTGTAAGTTTCTCATTTGCACAACACATCATCATAGTCGTAATAATTGAGACCGTTGACTTCGCTGGCTGGTCTAGCGCACTTCCTCGTTAACAAGCCTACCGTTTCTGAAAAATTAGCGGGAAGAACTATAACAAAGTACGACCTGTCTGACTAACGGTAGAAAACAACAGATTCACACCAAAGATAACCAAACAGAGAGTGCAGGCCGGACGTGGGACCCGGTGCCTATATCGCTTGGCGTTTCCGTTCAACCAATGCCTAACTAATGAATCCTGAACCTCGTACAGTACGCGAAATTATGCTATCCTTTCTGATTCTAAAAACTAACCGGTAACTAAATACAATATGAATTAAACGCGTATGTTGATTGCCTACATTGCTGTAATAATTTAGCCTCGATATTGTGTAAGTATGCAGTCGTTCTTAAAAATTAAATATATTAATAATAATATAACTCTATGTTTTTGACCTTATATGAATGAACCTTGGAGATGTTAGTTAGAATAAGTAGAATAAGGCTAAATTATCGCTTTAAAGGCTCGTACCTGGCTGAGAAAGTTACAGCATAAATCATGTATCATCGTGATTTCGGATTAGATCTTCAGCTATTAGTCATAGTCCTTCTTTTGTTTTAGACGGCAAGTATATATTACCACGTCCATACTTAACGCGTTGATCGCTTAGTACTTTTCAATTCAGTAATGTACGATGCAGGCTTTCTAGATTACTTTATATGCCTATAGTTTGCGATCACCATTCTTTCATTATCAACCGCTGTTGTGTATTCTTTTCTTAAAATATTCGATTTTGGTTTCGCAGCTTGTAGAGAGTAATACACTGATGATAAAGAAATCGCTACTCATGTTTTGATTAGTGATAGATGTTAGTCTTGTATAAAATTTTATGGGTGTACTTTGAACAAGGAAAATATAACCCTGGATTTACAGTTTTTTCTTCTTGAATTTTACACACCCAAAAAATAACTTCGCCCAGGAAATTGGTGCTATTAAACTCGGTCATTACATTTTTAAGTTTCACGATCAATCTTAAACATAAAGCCTATAGGGGACAGGAAGTTCAGCTGTGTAGCTAAATCAGGGACTGTTAAATAATTTCAAATAAATTGAATAAAGTAATGGCCTTCGTAGAGTTTTAATGTTACATACGGTTATCTTGGCATAACTTCAGCCAAAATTTGCTTTTCTCGTTTGTGTGTTTGTACACATGTGAATTCATCATTTCGAAACCAAGCGGTATATTTATTAATTGTCCACATTCTAAACACTATCTTTTCCTTCATTAGCTGTTACTGTTTTTTTTTTTTCCAATCTCAAATCCAAGATAATGACTTTTGCACATATCATTGACGCTGACGTAAACTTTGGATAACATTTACTTGCATGACCGCTTTTCCGACATTTTCAACGACAGACATGAAGTTACATGACTTATGCATCTCCTTATTTTACAGACAGATAAAAATCGTGTTGAAATTTACTTCGTACACTTCCTCAGTTAGGCAATTATCAGCAGTTTTAATGAGCAGAACACCGCCATCATGTTTGAACACACTTCATGCATTGGCACCGGGCCTAACCCTCATGTTACGTGCGTTATATCATTCCATGAGACATTATATTTCTTGACGTCACTACTTGGCAATCTTTCTGCTATTTAATAACAAACTCGTTGTTAGCGTTGCGTTAATTTTTTTGGCAAGCAAAACACGCGTTGAGATTAATTAGTAATTACGTGGTGTGACTGAGAAATAGTCTGCTACTAGTATATTGGTTATGCTGTTTTTATTTAGCATTGTGTTTACTCAGCTATGAAATGTAATTTTTTTCTTTTTATTTGTCCATGGCTTGTCATGTTATATTTTCTGCTTAGTGTTATATTATGATATTCTATGTTTACAGGGTATATTGTATTATTGTGTCGAGTCTTCCACGAATAATTACATTTGTACGTTTCAGTGAATGCGAATTAACAGTGCTAAAGTTTACATTTCCGCCTAATCATTAATGTTTGACTTCATTTTTGGCAAAGTCAATGAACGCAAAACCTTATATAATGGTGTATTGACCATTTTTTTATGCTTTCAAATTCCCAAGACTAATCACACTAGCCTGGGAATCGCCGTTGCTCGAATTGTGTGACTGTTTTCTATACAGTATAGGCTGGATAAAATCTAATCTTCCGTCAGCTTGTAGCAAAGAAGTCATTTGAAAAAAATCGGGTTGTGAATATGTCATAAAATAGTTTACGTGATGCCATCGAATAGCCAATACTGCAAACTATTTACCTGCGGTGCAGCGTTCAAGAGCTATTGTTTTTTGATTAATAAGAATAGACATGGCTTCATACATACACTCTTTCATGCCCATTAATTGAAGACTTTTTTGTATTTCTTTCCTAAACTAACGCGTATTGTATCATGGGCGTCATTCGTGATATCAACTAACTCGAACGCAACTTATATCACGTCACCAATTCATCATGTCAACTGGTATTTTCGTTTATTTCGAACTGAACATCTTTTCGTTCTTCTTTTGTCTTCGATCTCCTT
>JZLH01S0008071.1:40283-56469 GCA_001188425.1 Eucidaris tribuloides
ACACCGAATTCGATCCTGTGGAGTGAAGTCATATCGAAATTCCTTCTTTACTTTGAATTTACTCCTTAAATACATGTTATCTGCTTTTGCAGACGGCTTCAGAGACAGGCTCTACAACAAAACAGCAACCTGTTTGTTTTGCCTTAAACTATTTTTGTGAAAGGACATCTCAGTGAAGTTTGGAGATCTGCAACATCCAGCAACTGTCATATTAGTCCTTGGTGTGAGGCTCACTGAATTGAAATTCCTACACTAATGCTTAATTTAAAGGTTTTTTAAATTGGTATTGCAAGTAATTTACGGTTTACACACATATGTAATCTTTATCCGACATCGCAAAGAGAACATGAATGACTTTAAGGAATGATCTATCGTGGCATCACTGCCGCATGAATGTAGAACAATACCCGTGTTGTCTTAATATCAAAATTCTAGATAATCAATTCAATCAACACATTTACATTTAAACCTGACCGACGAAAAACTGAGGCATTTAGTCGATACTATATCAGGCGCGGTCAGAGCGGAGAGAGAGAGTGTGAGCTACTGGGGGCTATCATCTGGCGGCCATATCCTAGTCCAATTATTTTTCGGTCATCCCAGCCGCACAAAAGTCGCATAGCGGGGGGGGGGGGGGGGGGGGGGTAGTGATTTTTTTTTTTCACATCCAAGAATCGCGAGGTCGCAAATTTTCTGCGGGTCATTCGCAGCCGCCGAAAAACTCGCTCACTGAAGCATGGGGGAATCAAGTCCATCTAGGCCTAACATTATAAGCAGACTATGCAAAGAGGGATGTTTTTTGAATATTGTAATTGTAGCAATATTTTTTCCTGATATTTTTTCTTTTTTTTGGGGGGGGGGCTTTTAGGCCCCCAAAGCCCCCCCCCCCCCCGTAGTAAACTCGCGCCTGGTACTAATGTGTTTTTCTGCGTTTCTAGCAAGGATAAGTGTCTGGTGTTTCCGACTCAACAAAATGTATCTAGATCAATGCCTGTACAAATGCTAAAAGATACATATCGTATCACATCGAAATTGGCAGGAATAATTTTGCGCACATTTACAGTTCACGGCTTAACTCTCGAAATACCTAGTATCCGGCACGTGTCAAATAGTCGGTAATTCTACAACAGGAACATTTATAAAACATTAACCCCATATCACGCATTGGCAGTAGGTATAATCACTGGTAACAGTGTTGGAATTGGGAAGGGAGAGCAGGAGCGTCACTAGAGGGGAGTGTGGGTGGCGCACCCATTCCAATGCCCATAGTCGGCAAATTGTAAAAGCTCGTCGATGCTTTTTGGCTGGGATTTTTTTTATTTATTTATTTTATCTTAATTTATTTATTTATTTATTTATTTTTCATTATTTATTTATTTTTTATTATTTATTTATTTATTTTTTTTTTGTTTCGGGGGGGGGGAGGGTGCAATCTGTTTGTTGGGCAGCTGTTTTACTGTGATTTTCTTTTTTAGGGTCAGAAATTATTTGTCGTCGTCTCTGGCAAACCCCCCCCCACCCATTCAAAATGGTCTGTTGATCGGCCCTGAAGAGGAGTGGCGGGCCCCACCAAATTGTTCGGGGTCGAAGTTTACCAGCACCCCGCCCTTCCTAATGATCTTTAATGATTTATAAGAACGATAATTCTTCTCGGAGTCCATCCATTACCTAAAGGTTAACAATTCAGAAATTTCACTAATACAATGATTCACACCGTCATGACCGAGCCAATTATTCAGAAGGTTTAAACAATCATGATTTATCTAGAGCAATTCGGCTGCGCGGCAGCCTATGGGGTATGCCTCGCGCACGCCTCCAGTCAATTCCAAACTTTTGAATGTACGGGGCATCGTAACCTTTGACGTCATCAACTCTGAAATCTCATCTAATGGCCCATAATACATACTCTACCAAATTTACATCAATATTCGATAAGGCCGTTCTCAAGTATCGTGGTAAAGATATCAGTATGGGTCCCTCGTGACCTTTGACGGCTTTGACCTTAAACTCGCAAACTAATGATCAGTTCATGTGGTACATTATAGACACTTACTTCACCCAGAGTTACATCAATATCCGATAAGCCGGTTCTCATGTTATTGTGGTAGAAACTTTAAGAGCACTAAGTATGGAGACTTGTGACCTTGGACCTTTGACCTTTTAACCCTGAAATCTGATTGTTTCATTGTAGCCTTATAATAGCATACTTCACCCAAGTAACATCAAAATCGGACGGCACCATCTTAAGTTATGCATGGTTAATGAGCCCATAATCAGACATCTATATCAGCTCCTGCGTGACCTTGACCTTTGAGCTTTTGCAACTGCCAAAATCTATTCATTCATTGGTGCACATATAATACATACTTACTTCAACGCCACAAGTTACATTCAAATCCAACGTGTGCCCTTTCTTAGTTTTATGCGTGGTAACGAGCCGAATCAGACGTTTTAGGCCCTGTAGACCTTTGACACTTTGACCTTTCAACCGCCAAAATCTAATCAGTTGATTGGTGCATCATAATACATAATTCACAGCAAGTTTTACATCAAAAATCCAACAAGACCATTCACAATTAGTCGCGGTATAACGGATCGCGCAAGTCAGACATATTTTAGGCCCGCGTGACCTTTGACTGCTTTGGACGCATTCAACTCCAAAATCTTATCAAGTTCAGTTGTTCGCGTCATAATACATACTTCACCAAGTTACATCAAAAATCCAAGCTTCGCATTCAAAAGTTATAGGGGTAACGAGGCCCACGTCAAGACATAGTTTTAGGCCAGGTGACGGTCTTTGACCTTTCAACCGCCAAATCCTAATCAGTTCAGTTGTTGCTTCATATATAGGCTACTTCACCCAAGTTACATCAAAATCCAACTTTTCCACTCAAAAGTTAATCGCGGTAACGAGCCCACGGTCAGCATATTTTAGGCCCGGTGACCTTTGACCTTTCAGCTCCAAAATCTAACAGTTCATTGTTGCTTCATAAACATTACTTCACCCAGTTACATCAAAATCGCGACGCAGACCGTTCACGAAGTGATCGCAGTTGTGGGTTATTGTCTTGTCCTCGGATTGCGGCGCGGGTTGATGGTGTTGGGAACTGAGCGTTTTTTTGCGGTAGTAATTTTTTACGAGAGCCCAAGTCAGACATATTTTAGGCCTGGTGACGCTTTGACCTTTGACCTCTCAAAAATCTTATCAGTTCATTGTGGCGTCCAATAATAAATACTTCACACTCCAATGTTTAATCCAAAAATCCAGACTTTTCCATTCAAAAAGTTATCGCGGTAATGAGCCCACGTCAGACATATTTTAGGCCTGGTGACCATTTGACCTTTGACCTTTCAACCCCAAAATCTAATCAGTTCATTGTTCTTCATAATACATACTTCACTCCAAAGTTAGCTCAATGTCCGACCGGCCGTTCACAAAGTTATCGCGGTACGAGCCCAAATAGACCATAATTTTAGGCGCCGGTGACCTTATTGAGCTTTGGACCTTTCAGCTCCAAAATCTAATCAGTTCATTGTTGCCGCGTCCGCATAGTACAGTACTTGATCCGCAGTTAACATGAAAAATCGCGATCAAGCGGTTCTTAAGTTATCGCGGTAACGAGATCCGGTAAACCGGACGGACAGACGGACGGACAACCCGAAAACAAATGCCTCGCGGCAACTTCGTTGGCGGAGGCATAAAAAGTGAGATCCTCCAGTGAGTCCTTCCAATTCATTGATATGTATTTTTTCCTTTAGATTCTTATGACTGTACAACTTTTATGAGTTTCGGTCCTTTTATTTCATTATTACTAGCAAAATCCTTTCCTACATCATGTCTTACGTGTCTTGTGAATAGCGGTGAATAGCGTTCTCTTCTCTGCAGGGATAGTGAAATGTTCAGTATAAATTACAAGCCAATGTTATGACCTTACAAATACAGTGAAATATGAAAAGTGAAACTTCTGCCTGTATACCGGGCTCGACCCTGTATCAACTTCAGAAATCCATTTCTTTTAAAATTTGTGTACATTCTAATATTTAAAGAAAAGACATCGACATATATATAGGCCTATTCTCTTCAAAAAAGAGTGATAGTGAATGTGTGTTTTTTCATTCATTTTGGACTAACCTCAGGGCTCACTCGGGGATTCCGAGTAATCCCTTAGGTCACTCCAAAATGAGTGAAAAACACACATTCACTATAAATTGACTCTTTTTTGTCATTCACTCGTCAAAGAATAACAATCATTTTTTTTTGTTGAAGGCAAGGTTCACCCTGACATTAAGTTGGTTTTAATCAAAGCAGAACAATGAGAGAGACATATTAGTGAAAGTTTGGCGAAAATCCATCAAAGAATAACAGAGTTATGAAGTTTCAAAGTTTTAAATTTGTGACGTCACATGCGAGCAGCTCCCCATATGTCATGTAAAATAAATTCCATAAATTGCAATTTTTTAAATACTTCATGATAATTGAATGGGGTTTTTTCATAGCTGCACGTGTGGAATAATGTTTCTGATAATATATTTAATGCACAGGTAAAATCATTTTCAACTTTCTGAGAAAACGGCACTTTTATGGAATTTATATCACATGACATATGGGGAGCTGCTCGTATGTGACGTCACAAATATAAAACTTTGAAACTTCATAACTCTGTTATTCTTAGGTGGATTTTCGCCAAACTTTCACTAATATGTTTCTCTCATTGTTCTGCTTTTATTAAAACCAACTTAATGTCAGGGTGAACCTTGCCTTTAAGAGAGTAGAATACATAATCATTATGTATTATAGCAATATACTAAAAACTCTCTTTAAAACTCTGTATGTTATTACAATTACATGTACATACGAGTGACTTTTTACTTTTTCATGTCACAAGACAGCTTTGAAGGAAGTGTTACAGACAAACTGAAAGTCAAGATGACACAGCCAATACCTACAGGTTGCCAATCAATTTAGCATGTCACGCCAAAGTCAACCTTTGTCTACTACAGTGGTGGATGTTAATTTACAATAAATGTTCGGTTTAAGTATGAAAAGTACCGCATTACAATAAAAAGTATAATTTTGTGATAGACTTTGTGACTTTCTACTGTATATAAGAGGTTGAAGATTTTGTACAGTTACACCAATATTGGCTGTACGAAAAACTTATATTGTACTTACCGCAAATTCATATTTCATCGTAATGTTTCACCCCCTTCCTCCCTTTTTCCTTAACTGTTTGTGTCTCTATTTTTTTCATTTTCTTTCATCGTGTTCACTTTCTCTTTGTTCCTTTCATTATTTCTGTGATTGTTTGTTTCATTCTTGCCTTCTGTCTTTCCTTGTTCGTTACTTTTCTTTCTTTCTTTCTTTCTTTGTGTCTTTCTTTCCTTCTTTCTTTCTTTCTTTCTATTTTCCTAATTATCAATCAATCAATCAATTTATCTATCTATCTATCTATCTATCTATCTATCTATCTATCTATCTATCTATCTTCTATCTATCTTTCTATCTATCCATTTGTCTATCTATCTATCTTTCTTTCATTCTTTAATTCTCTCTTAAGATTCATATTCAGGAACAATCTGACAGTCCATATAGCAAGAGCTTGTGTGCATCATGTAGCTGAGAATAATTCAGGAATGTACTGTCCTATTCTTGGTCAATCCGAAGGGTACAATCATTTACCAGAAACTGAAATTTGGCTTGATATTTGTTGTATTTCAGCAAAATTGGTCTAAGCAAAATGACAAAAAAAAATAGATAACTACACGTTACATTCACATTTTAAACCAAATTTGATAAAATACTGTACACTAAATTATTGAGCAAGTAAAATGAAATGCAAGCTTGTTTAATAATAAATTTCGAATACTAACTGTACCATTGAAATTAACCTAAACAAATCTTGGAAAAAGATTGACCGTTTATCCCTCATAAAAATTAAATGTGGGTCTTCTATGTGATACTTTTGTTAAAAGTTAATCATATGGGTTATATGTTGGTTCGTTCTATGATCATCAGTTTAATTGAAACATCAATTATCACCTTACTCGAAGGCAGTCATATTCAGATAATCATCTTTACAAAACTGTCGTGTTCCCTTGAAATAATCTAAGTAATCTAAGTATTTTTGTCATAGTTATATAAGATGTCACCCTTGTGTGACTCAGCCAACAAGAACTCTTTGTACAACCACATAAAGATTATAGCAGGTGTATAGTTGTTGCAAACACACGAAGGGTATACCTAACGCTCTAAAGTACAAGATTTGGAGATTCGCAGGTGTGTAAGCCTGATGTATATCTTCAGATTCATAAGATTAACACACTGAACATATTACAAATAAAGCAGTTTCTGCATCACGAAGGCTCAATCAAGGTAATGTCATATCGCATACTTTAAACAAAATTATAATTATTATAATGTTTGTTTCCCGGGTTTGTTTCGGGTGTGCCAATGCCAACATTCCCAGTAATCGTGAGATTTATAAACCTGTCATACAAAAATCTGACATTTTTTACCCCCCCCCCCCCCGCTTAAAACAGAGGTATCACAATACCCAAGTTGGCTGTTCAATGACAGATGATGAAGGCCTATACTGATTCCGACTGCCTCCGGATTTTGAAATGAACTTTCACATTTCGATCAAATTTGGTTATTTTACCAATTCCGTAATTTGATGAGGCAAACGTGACATTTTTTGCTGATCACATGCCACGTGATTGTGATGATTCCTAACATTTTACCAGGTAAAATGGGATAAAATTCTGTTTACATTTTTGATATGAGTCAGTGGCTTGTCTCTGATCTCTTGACCATGCAGGACACCTTTTTAATCTGTTCAATACATGGGCGGCGATGGGGAGGGGGGGGGACGTGTGCCCCTCTTATTTTGGTTAAAGAGGGATATAGCGTCGACTGAGGTACATCATCCAATGTAAACAATTTATAATATTATTTAATCAGTACCGACTATGTCCATTTCGGGGTTGTCACATTTCAAGCTTTTGTGATTCGCATCTACCCCCATTTCCAATATTATTACGATTGATTACTGCATTACTGTATCCTGTATATACTTCACTGACAATATTTTATAACCTATTGTATTATTATTGTATATTTGTTTGTATTATACTGGTTTTATTTGGAAATAAATAAATTGAATGAATTGAATTGAATTTTTCGCCCCCTCGGTTTTTAAAGCTTACTATTATTATCACGTGTTAACATTTTTGATAGTCTTTGTTATCTGCAAACGTATTCAAAAGATGGATGTGATTGAAATAGATCATTAAACTTAATTAATGCAGGGGAGGGGGATTCCAAGGTCGTATTTTTGTTACTTTTTAACGAAAATATGTATCCCGAGGCGATTTTTACGAGGATATTTTGCCTTCCATGTTTTCGCCCTCCCCCCCCCCCCCACCCCCACTTCCTCGTCACATGAAATTTCCGCTACTGGCTCAATATACAGTGTATACGTAACATGAATATGCACATTCTCACTCATGTCTACTTAAATCTCTCATGGAGGCTGAAGATTAGCTTAGAAAACAATTGTTACTGTCTAGAAATGCTGACTCTTACAGACATGTCACTTATGTCTTTTACTTGTATTTGTTTTTAATGTAAAATTTTCTATCTATCTATCTATCTATCTATCTATTTATCTATTTAGCTGTCTATCTATCTATTTAGCTATCTTTCTATCTATTTAGCTATCTATCTATCTATCTATCTATCTATCTATCTATCTATCTATTTAGCTATCTATATATCTATCTGTCTATCTATCTAGCTAGCTAGCTAGCTATCTGTCTATCTGTCTATCTATATATTTATCTATTAATTTATCTATCTATCTATCTATCTATCTATTTATCTATCTATTTAGCTATCTATCTATTTATCTATCTATTTAGCTATCTATCTATTTAGCTATCTATCTGTCTATCTATTTAGCTATCTATCTATTTAGCTATCTATCTGTCTATCTATCTGTCTATCTATCTACCTGTCTATCTATCTATCTATCTAGCTAGCTAGCTAGCTAGCTATTTAGCTATCTTTTTAGCTATCTATTTATCTATTTAGCTATCTATCTATCTATCTATCTATCTATCTATCTATCTATCTATCTATCTATCTATCCATCTCTCTATTTAGCTATCCATCCACGCAGTTATGTCTCTCTTCCACCAACTGGGAAATGTAAATGACTTCCGTTTTTGAAATGCGATCAACAAAATCTTCCAAGTAAATTCGGCAAAATAAAATTCATATCAAAATGAAGTCAGAAAAGTTTTTAAAAAATGGCATCTGTCTGACCTTTAACTGGTTGTTGATTGACTAGGTTTGACGTACCCGTTGATGGGGTGTGACAAAACCTCGTATCTTATTTTTTGGTGGAAGTGAGTTTTCGACGTGATCTTGTAGCTGTACCAAGTCAGATTTTTTAAAATCAACTTTCTCTTTGTAATCTCAAAAGATAAGCCCACTGTAAATACTTAGAGAGAATGACATCCCATTTGTTTCAGTGCTGAGGTAGATTATGTTTTTGGCTCTTCGGAATATTTAAGATTTTTGAGATACGAGGTTTGTCACCTCACTAATGGGAGTTAGGAGTGGTAGACCGAGTGTGAAATTAATGTTAGAGGAATCTGATAGGCGGTAAATAGCAATGACATTCAAGTACGATACAGGTTGTCTCTTCTCGTATTTTGGAAATTTCACCCTCAGCCAGTTTTACTTCCGCTTATCCCTTCTCTGTCCCTGGTGAAAAGATATTTACAATACATTAATCTAGCTGTGCTGTGTAAGTATGCAATTTACCCTATATCTTTGAAACTGTACGTGTATCTGTATCATTCCTATTCCATACCACCCTGCAGCTATCTATGTAATGGGTGTTTCATCCTTGCTCGACACTATCAATGAACTCTCCAGTATCCCCCGATATCGACACTAATAGTTTCCTACACAAAAGTGCCCGTCCACAGATACTGCACATTTTAAGTGGACTAACAAACATAGTCTGTTGTCATAGCCATTTCTAATATTTTTCTACCAAGCAAACATTTCACTGTAAAACTTTCACGACAAAAACAGAGAATATTGAAATTTATGCTAGATTATTTTAACCAAAATTAAATACTGCTTCCAAATGTGCTATTTTCCGTTTATAGACAGTTGTGTGCCAATGCCAACTATGAACTTCATACATGTATTACATTAAAATCGGGATACCATTCCAACTATCTCTGTTCACATTGATTCTGTAACCTTGTACCATATTTTCAGCCACAAGATAACAGCCAGATTTAATATCAATATCAAACAACAGAACTATAAACGTATCAAAGCGAAAAAAAAGAAAAATTCACTTCTGTATTGGATCAAGGAGTGCATTCCACAAAGCCGTACAGGATGCCGGTGGTTTGGTATCCAAGGTTATTGAGCGTGATAACAATACCAGAATAAAGAGGCTATACGAGAGAGGAAGTTGGCGAGATTTCGATATAACTTGACCATGCAAGTTAAGTTCAGATTAGTAAATCAGACTTGTTTGATCTATTACATCTAGAAACATACAGATTGACACATTTTACGAACCAGGGCTTGAACTACAGGGGGCTTGGCTCCCTTAGTTCTGACCAGGCCTCCTCTTTGTTCTCCCAAGGAGTACATGTTGGTGGGGGGGGGGGGCAGAGTATAAACAGTACCATTGGTCATAAAGTTGTCTTGTCATTTGCGATTAAAGTGAAATAGGGAAGAACTTCTATTTTTTACTTTCATTATAATTTTCTATTTTGTCACTTGTCAGTATGCTGGTTTACTTATTGGGGCTGAGTGAAGGATTCTGTTAGGTACACACCCTCTACCCCCAGCTAACAAAGTTCTAGTGACACCCCTGGTTGGGGGGGGGGGGCAGGCAAGTTTTTAATCGAAGCTAAAGGCAAGAAGGGACACCTGAGAATGTTGTTCATACCTGCAAACCCTGAAAGCTTAGAAACAAGGACAAATTAGATGAAAATGTACAAAATAGGAACATTCTTGAATGCCCTATGCATTGCTTTAGACAAGTATTTGCCAATACAGGGATACCTGAGTGAAAAGTGCATTATTTTGTCAGCAGGTCTGTTTTTATTAATGTAAAATGAGCACATGTACAATTATGATGTTTTACAGGAAATGACAGGATAAGGAGTGGTTCAAAGTGCCACTCAAGATCCAAATGAGTTGAACACATAACCAACATCTACATTAGCTGCAGTATATCTCCACTTTGAAAGGATATTTGTATACTTGAGGAGAAAAGAGCATGTACAGTAGTTTCTTGTTAGAACGAACACCGACAGAACAAAATCTTTTCATAACAAAAAATATCTTTCTAGTTCCAGAGTTGAAATTTCATTTGTGTTTTATCATTTTTGCAACAATGATATAAGAAAATGTTAAAACAAAGTAATTCCCATGGTCCCAAGGAGTTTCTTATAAAAGACAGTCTACTGTATATGCCATTTTACAGGCATGACCATGATAAACACTGAACCAATATAAAGCCACAAAAGCAATCCTTGTCAGAGTAATTTCTGATAGTCCTTGTTGAAGTCTCAGGAAACACTTAACCACAAAACTTGCAAGGTAGAAGCCTTGAACATTGTACTTGACTGTAAAATCACTTTATTCAAAATCAAGGACTGATTCCTATCTTGCTTGTTTGTTTTAACTTGTTCCTTACTGAAATGCAATCACAAGTTATGCTAAGTCTTGGATACTATAACACAAATGAAATCTAAGGAACAGTTGGTTTTACAACTTGAAATGTTGAACAAGTACATTTATTTGAAATCAGTGCTTTAGGCAACTAGACAAATTGAAAGCAGTCTTTTATATGGGATCAATTATCTAAGATGAAGTACTCTGTTCCAGGTTTCTGCCATGAAAACTTACACACAGACACTTTGCACACACATCACAGGCCTTGAAATATCACTCCAACAAACACTAACAGTCTTGAACAAATGAGCAATTCATTATTATTTATCTATTAATTTTATTTAAATATCAAACATTTCATAACTTTTGCTATACAACCCCACAATAAACTTGGGAGAGGAATGATTTGATGTTGAGCACCTGTCATAATGATATTTACAATACAGCAATTCATCAATTGTATTGATTTGGTCTTTTACAGTTTTTTTAAAGAGTTGCTTTCTTTTTGTCATTTTTGTTGCTCTTATGTAAATAATTGCACCATAAGAAATTGTGGATGCTTGCCTGAATTTTCATGACATATTATGTATAGATGACTGCCTGTATTGCACACAAGGATACTACAGTTATATTATTACCAGTAGTAGTAGAAGTAGTAGTACTAGTAGTAATAGTAGTAGTAGTATTAGTAGTAGTAGTAGTAGTAGTAGTAGTAGTAGTAGTAGAAGCAGTAGAAGTAGTAGTAGTAGTAGTAGTAGTATAGTCAGTAGTAGTAGTAGTAGTAGCAGTAGTAGTAGTATCATTCTTTTCCATCAAACTTATGGTAAGAATAAATTACACTGTGGAGGTAAAATGGTTTAACTACAACATAGCTTATTTACTCCTAAATATGAAAAACACTAGCAATCTATCTCTTAGACAGATCATTTTACTATCTAAATTGGACATCAAATGTCAAAAAGTCTAAAGTTAGCTTCTGCTATCTTCAAAATAAAGCAATGTGGGGACTTCTTGATAAAAGAAATGGAAAGAGTGACATCAAATTACCAAAAATTGACTTTTCTCTAAACATATCAAAATTTTGAGATATATTGTTTTTGTTTTACCACCTTGGTACTCAGACTAGACTACTTGTCACTGATTCACTGCTACTGTTCATCATTGTCGGCTATCATGGTGGGGAAGTTGGATCCTTTGTTGACGATGAGTCCATGAGCGATACGGTACATGGATGGGAACGTGGCACTGTCTGGCTGGATCTCACTGAGATGAGAGAGAACTTCATCTCCTATGACCTGAAAAGTAACGTAAAGAGATACATTTGACGAGTAAATCAAATCAAGCTACCATGTTTGTTTACTGTTCACTCAATTAATTATGAAAACGTCCAGAAATGATGCCTTTATACCCTAGTGTTTCATGTTGTGTAATACCCTTTTGTGTACGTTAGAAGTACAGCTGTACAGTAATGGTACAAGTGTTGCACCAGTGCGTAACATATGAACATAAAATGACCAAAAAATCAAGTGGAAATAATGCTGAAGTTATTATTTTTAGGGCCTTTAGTGCTGCATAAGACCACTTTACAAAACATTTTGCACATGAAGAATTAAAAAAAAAACGTTTAGATCATTTGGTAACTCAGAGTACAGCACTGAAAAAAATATTCAACAAAATGGTGGATTTTTATTTGGTACCCCAGAGTACCATTTATGTCATCAAATTGTGACCAATGGATATGGAGGTTTACAAATGGGGTAAAATGGTTATCATTTAAGGAGCAGAGAGGAAGTGATTGACAGATTAACGAGAGAGGGAAGTTAGAATTAATACAGATGAAAATGTTGAGGCTAAAGGCTAGAGTGAAGTAGGTACAGTATAGGAAAGAAAACTACAAAATTACGAATAGAGGAGTGTTAGCTGAGTAGGCAATGTAATATGATTGAAGTAGGCATGTAAATGGTACAGGCATGTGAAGTGGTGCAGCACACGGATAATAACAAGAGATGAGGGGTAGACAGCCAAGATGGGATCAACAGCAACATCATTCCTATTTAAATCTATTACGATATTGAATTATATTTCAATATCTACGTTGTTTGTACATTTTATGTATCCATAATACTTCTACACAGCTATCAGCAGTATGAACAGTTATTGAATAAATATTAATAAACTTTCAACTTGCAAGTATCCATTTCTGGCATCTACAGTCACCATAAGGTGGGTTTTATACCTGATAATAATCTTAATAGCCTATTTTCCACAAACTTATTAACCCCCTTCCTCTTCCCCCAACCAATACAATACATGGTATTACCTACCTTCTGTAGTGTTAATTCCATCTCAAGTTGTTGAATCTGATGGACTAACGTACACCACTGCTTCAATTCAGAGAGTGATGTGTACTGCAATGTGTTGCCACCCAAGATGTATAATACAGGACTATCCAGCATTCTGCCATCTTCTATATTAAAGAAATAGATAACATGAACATGATACCAGGAAATGATACAACCTTATCTTATTTGCACTCAAAGTCTAGACATAAGTGTTGAATGATCAAGGCAAAAAGCTGGCAAATCTAGGAAATATGTTATACATGGTTATACAGGGAAATGGTTCATTTTCCAATGAAACTGATCTTATTTATTATCCTACCAGAGCTGTTTTTCTGGAACACCTTGCCCCTTATCATTTCATTGCTGCAGCATCCCCAACAAAAGATTAGGGGGGTAAAGCATCCATAGAATTCTGCACCATTTAGGGGGTCATTGTCTAACAACCTACATTTTGGAGCTGATGACCCACCCCCCCTTTTTTTGTTTGTTACTAGTCACATTGATTTGTACCCTTATATCATTTGGGGTAGTCCTCAACTTGACGTAAAACTATTCTGGAATCACGTTTACTATGTATGGATTTTGCTGTGAAAATTTTGAAGTCAAAAGTTGACTCATTCTAAAATAACTTCCATCAGTATGCCTTGTGACAGAAAAATTGGTTGTGTAGCTTTCTATTGGATTAATTTCTCCTGGGGCTTGAGGTAAATAAAGTGCAGGTATGTACGTGCTTGATTCTAAATCTTTCCAGCCAGGAGATACACTCCAGCTGGTGTATCTTTGGGATATCTTTCAACCAGTTTGGTTCAAGGGGCATTTTTTATTTATGCCAATCATGTCACTGCCCTTTAAAACAATTAACCTGCTTTGGGACCCAACAAGCTGGTTTGGGAACCCGATGACCTTTTTTTTTCCTTGCTAGATTAATTGGCACCATAAAACAACCTGTCCTTGGGGTGTGATAATCATACACTGGGCAACCATACTCATCTCTTTCCTTGAGGATCAGCACCCACTACAATATATTTGTTCCCAGGACCCTGTTATCACATATATTTTCATGATTCTGCTTCAAGATAAGGAATTCATTAGAGTTGTTCTCAGGATATAATTGCATATGCATTCACTTTGTACAGGCATATCAGGGAGTGGAAATTTTGTTGGTTAAGTCATAAAATTTGTGAAAATAAAACCACTGCAAAATATTCAGCATATATACAGTATTAGCCTAAGACGCTACATACCACAATTATTCCTTGGTACACGAGTCTCCTCTAGAGGGAGCCAAACAAATGGAGATGATGTTGCTAATGTTGGATGAGCTCTAACTGTGTGTTCTCTAGACGAAGGATCCAACGTTGATGGGATACCAACTTGTTTTTCCACTGAAATTGAACACAACACCAAGCATGCAAAGATGAGTTATCACTCTCTGGAGGTAGCCATTTTTATATCAAAAACTCGTCTTACAAACAACAAGGTTTGATTGTCAAACTTTGATATCTGATGCATATGATTGTGTTTAGATGTACAAATAATTTACCAGAGAACACAAAACTTCAGCCAGGCATGCTGTCACTAGCAATACTGGTACATGAATTAATGTCCTGGAGTATGGAGACTAAAATTCTATAACACAGTCAGTCTATACACGAAAACTGGAATGGTTGCTCATTGATTTTCACATGTTGAAAGCACTTTGATCGTTTTGAACTGCAGTTTTTCAAGGGTTTTATTTTAGACGATATCAGACTCATTAGCAGCATGGAGTATCAAGTACATCAGATTTTTTTTAAACTGGAAACATTGTTACACGATGCCTTTATGTAACAATTCAAAACAATTCATTAAAATTAGTCTGTCATTGGTTAAGCATGGACTTATTTGAACATTGTTTGAGTTTGCAGTGTAGTATTTGCACATTTATGTGAAACAAACCAAGAAATTATGTGAAACATATAAAGCATGTTGTAACCTGCTATCCTGTAATTAGATCCCATGATTTTTCCACCAGAAATAATACCAGGAACAGATTACAATTTATACTATACAGTGAACAATTTAAACACTATAACCCATGGAATGTACTCTGTTACATATTAATCATTAAAGTTTTCTCCGCATTTATAAATTGCATATGCATTCACTTTGGGTACACCGGCAATATCAGGGGAGTGGAAATTTTGTGGTTAAGTCATAAAAATTTGTGAAAATAAACACTGCAAAATATAGAGCATATATACAGTATTAGCCTAACGACGCTACATACCACAATTATTGCTGTACACCGATTCTCCCTCTAAGAGGGAATGTCCAAAACAAAATGGAGATGATGTTGGCTAATCGTTGGATGAAGCTCTAACTGTTGTGTTCTCTAGACAAAACGTCCAACGTTGATTTGGCATACCCAACTTGTTTTTCCACTGAACATTGACACACAACCCAGCATGCAAAGATGAGTATCACTCCTTGGAGGTAGCCATTTTTTACTATCAAAAACCTCGTCTTACAAACAACAGGTTGAATTGTCAAACTTATGATAATCTGACTGCATATGATGTGTTTAATGTACAAATAATTTACCAGAGAACACAAAGCTTCAAGCCAGGCAGCTGTCACTACAATACCTGGTACATGAATTAAATGTCCTGGAGTATGGATGACTAAGAATTCTATAACACACGTCAGTCGTACACACGAAAAACTGGAAATGGTTTTGCTCATTGATTTTCAACATGTTGAAACACTTTGATCCGTTGAACTGCAAGTTGTTTCAATGGGTTTTAATTTAGACATATCAGAGCCTCATTAGCAGCCAATGGAGGTATCAAAGTACCATCAGATGTTTTTAAACTGAATAACATTGTACACGATGCTTATTAACCAATTCAAAACAATTCATTAAAATTAGTCTGTCATTGGTTATACAGCATTCGGACTCATTTGAACATTGTTTGAGTTGCACAGTGTAGTATTTTGCAGCATTTATGTGACAACCAGAAAATATGGAATTATTGTAACCTGATCCTGTTGAATCCCATGTAACACATATAAGAGATACAATCTTATACACATACATGGACAATATAACCTATAAGCCCATGATGTACTCTGTACGTAATTGTTA